>JANSTR010175374.1:0-16486 GCA_025434805.1 Antipathozoanthus remengesaui | reverse complement strand
CCCCCCCCCCCCCCCCCCCCCCCCCCCCCCCCCCCCCCCCCCCCCCCCCCCCCCCCCCCCCCCCCCCCCCCCAGCTCCGACGCAATGGACGAACGCCTCACCCCAGTACTCTTGATTTACATTTTTCTTGACGCCGCATGCGGAGCAACATAATGTCACACATTACAGTCGTTTGCATGAAGTGCATCCTGAGGCTGTGGGAGTTTCAAAAACCAGCTGTCGCTCTACAGCGAGTTATCAAAGATTGAATATTGGTGGTTCGCTAAGTCTAACACTAAACTCGAAACGAACGATTCAGTATTGCAAAGGTTGTCCGAATGGCTCGGCTGTGCGAAACGTCAAATGATATCAACACCGCAAAGTGCAACCACACACAAATTTAGTTCTAGCGATGATGACCGTGATATTCTACATACAACATGCATTATACAAATTTCGATTTCATGCGTCGGCAATTCGATTATGCTATCCCAAAATTCACCTGGGCTCAAAGATGTCGAAATACCAGATGTCGTAATATGTAGGCTTGCCTGCAGTGTTCCGAATTTGAATTTTTTTGCCATTTTGTCAGTTGTTTTGTATAACAAACATCACGCCATGTTTGCTGAAAATGAAAGGAAACTTCAGTCGTTCAGAACTAGAGAAACGTGCCGAGATAATGAGAATTTGGCACATATACCCTTTCAGGTTTGCCCTCAAATCAAGGAGAAGACTGGAAATCCCAAAGCCCAAAGGCGAAGTTGAAGTTGTCAATAACCTCGTTCTTTCGTGTACTGTTTGTGCCATGGAGGATATTTGCTATTCCATTTCCTTTGAAACGTAACAAGCGTTTAGTGAAAGGAGTTCTGACAGCGGATGAGGGGAATCAACTAATGCCCAGAGAAAACGTGCTGGCGGCGAAATGATTTAAATCTTTGTCTATTGTGTGTGTAATATTTACATTAGACGCAATCAAGTTCTTTCATTTCAGAAACTTGTTAGCTTTTGTGGCGTTAATTTGCATAAGTAAGACCTTTTTTATTATTTAGTTGAAGATGACTACTGAAAAATCATCAATATGAAAGTAGCTGGCTGGCATTGTATATGCGGTTCTGCGCAACACGTTGCGTTAAAAGATGGCGGGTTCCACTTGATTGAATATGTTTTGTTGTTGTCTTTTCAATTTCGAGTTGCATAATCTCCTGTTCTTGTGTTCCCAGTGGTTTAGCGAAATATTATGAGACCTATATTGATACGGTTATGGAGAATTGTAATACTTTTTCACTCAGGAATAATTGAACGCGGAAATTTTGTCTTGGTTCTCTCATGAAATCGCGCCACGCAGAGTTGTCATGTTTCCGTTTGGCATTACGTCATAATATTGCTCACGTGACTGAATAACGCGCATGCGTAGCACTGACGACCTCTTGAGAAGATTCATTGAGAGTAGTAGAATTAAATGGAAATGGCGGAAAGAAGGAGATATTTAGCATGAAAATATCAACTGAAAATCATCTTTTACTGGCGTGGCTCTATCACTGACGAGTGTATTTAAGGGACAGATAGTTGTCAGTTGGTAATACGTATCGACTATCGTGGAATTGTGGCGGTAAAGCTTTGGACGTGTCTATTGTATTGACCAGTATATACAACGAAGGAAGGCTTTTTGGTGTCTGATGACAGTAGTGGTCCTCGAACAGCCAGCAACTCTGAGGTGAATTTTGTTGGTTGTTTGTTGTAGTACAGCCATTTATAATTGTGGTTCATACTTTAGTATGTTTGCAATACCTGAAACGTATCAGAGGTGATGAAATATTTCATTTCCAAGTTCCAAGTTCTTTGAAGATTTATGTAATGCGCGTGTATTATGGTTCTGAATATCAGGTGAGAAAATCGTGGCAGCATTAGGAAGGTCTAGCCAATTTCTTTCAGGTTTCAACTCTTCTGTAACTGAGGAGCCAGAAAAGCAGTAGTAAATAGATTGAAATACGATATGTACCTTGTGTTGGACCTGGCACCAGGGACATTTCACATTCATTCTTGTAGTTTGTAGAAGGATCAAAATGTGCTCGATTTTTTCTAGTTTCTTTCAATAATTCCATATTGTGTAACTTTGTCGAAACTTTACTAAGTTAGTTTCAATGGAATCTACTGTAAACGAGTTTATTTTGTCACAAACGACCATGTGGTAATTCAGTTCTACCTTCGATAAAACATGTGGGCTGGTATCATATTATGCGATTTTCAAAGGTTTTGTAACTTGACCGTGAGTCGAGTTGCTTCAAATAAGGTGAAACGAAGCGAAGAGTTTGTTTTCTTTCAAGACTGTGCTGAGATCAGTTTTGTGGTACTAAATCGGAGAATTTAGCTAATAATTAAAGTTAAAGTGTTAAGACTCAAAATGGTGACGATTTGATAATATATTCGTTGTAAATCTTTGTGTGTATTCAGCCCAGCGAACTATAACGTGGAGTTTCTGTTTCTAGCTGTTTTCATAGTCATCATATCTCGGATATTTTGGTGGATCTTGAAAATATTATCGCTCAAAGCTTGTTCTAATGAACGAATATTCATTGGCATCACTAACTCCGCGGCAATGAACATGTGCTTTATAGATGCTTGCCTCGAATAACCGCCATATTGTTTTGATAAACAGATAAGCAGGCCTTTGGGTTTTGGTTTTGCGACGAAATGAGTCTAGATCTGCAAAAGACGTATTTAAATTAGTCCATTTTCACTTGCTTTAATAGAAATATATTTATCGAAAAGTATTTTGTTGTTTGGTATTGCTGATATTGTGTGGGAAGTCATCTATTTTTCATCCTGTTTTGTGTTTTGTTCGTGTCCGTTCGCCTCTAGACTCGAAGCCAGGGCGTTTACCAGTAACCATAAGTTGAGCAGAGTGAAGAGTCTTATTCCACAAAGAATACGACGACTGTAGAACGTAGTAAAGAAAATATTCTTGCCCTAGGAAATTGCAGTCCACAGACTTGTAAATATTGCAGTTGGCTGGAATCGTCAAATATTTATCATTTGAACCAAACCCTTCAGCAAAATAAAATATGGTTTTGGTACGTGTTAAATTAAGTCGTCAGAAGCCAAATGAGATTTTTTATTGTAGATTCGACATGCTAGATATTTGAGTTGGTAATATGACATTGAAGAATTTCATTCTATTCTGCGCATTTCAAAACAAAATTTGAAAGTTGGACCAAAACTCATCTGCTTTCGAATATAGATCGCAACTGGAAGTTTCAGAACTCGACACATGGTTTTTGGTTGAGACTGTCGCTTGTGTTTCCTTCCGTATGATCGCACGATCTCTACTTTTTATCCTATAGATCGAGTTTCCTTGACAAGCTAGTGGAATTTTTGTTAAATTTCACTCTGCGAAGGAAACAAAACTTGAATTGTGGCACTCGTTTCGCGTTGGCTTTGCCAAGAATTAGCATGTATTTTTCATGACGTATTCACTTCGTGTTCTTTCGTTTCACAAGTGCTTTTTGGTAGGATGTGAAATAATTGAATAATTCCTTGATTTTATTTTATTCCAGAGCAGTATTATATTATTACTTTGGAAGTAAATCTTTATACCGTCCCTGTTCACCGTAGGTGAAGGCACCGCAATGAACGACTCCGTTTGTTTCGAACTATAATGTCGATATCAGGATATTTTTTGTTCAACATCGCTCTCAGTAGTTCGGTCACCTGGTTTGTCCCTCGATTTCTTTCATTTCAATGTTTTAATCTGATACACTTTTGCGGTAGAAACTTACTTTCTAACCGTAGTTTTAGTTTTATCTCCTATTAAATCTCGTGGCTCAGAGTGGAACGAAGTGACGCATTTATCGCTTTTGTGTTGTGAAGCCATGTCATGTATTTTGACTGGCGAGCGCGCCATTCTGAAATTTGCAATAGACTTTCAAGAGAATTTATTATTTGAAAATTGTAAGATAACTCGGTGTTAGTGTATTATGACCTCGACATTTCGTTTTCCCTGTCAGGGTTTTGCTTTCAGCTTTCTGCATGTGTATGTGGTCGAGAAAGCGAAAGATATTTGTCATCAACTGAAACGAGAAGAAACGGAGTCGTCTGTCGGGCCATGTGCCTTTTACCCGTTCTTTTCATATTCTTATCACTTTGTGTCGCAAAAATTAACCATAATAAGTTATTTCTTTTTTTTGCTGCTGGCGTTTATATTGTAAATATTATATTTTATCGTTACTAATGTTCATTTCTGATCTTGATAAATTGTAGTTGCGACGGTTTTTGTTCCCTTGTTGGCCAGATGACTTATGGATTTATATAAATTCACGAGTTGTTCTACTATATCCTGACAGACTTCTGTCATTGAATAAGTTCAAGTTTCTACTGATGTAAAATGCTTACATTATATGCTGCTTTTATGACCGAGATATTCATTTCCTCGTGGTTTTCCAAGCATCAATAAATTTTGTGTTAGACGAGGCATGTGTTGTGGCTCAAAAACTATTTCCCAAAAATGGGTTGGTGGTGGCCAATTTACATTTCAATCAATAAACTAAATTAAGTTTCACCACCTCATCCGATCCTAAGGACGATGCTTTCTTTCCTCTACAGAATTAAAGCTTTTATGTTACTGATGTTCCAAAACAGATTTTAACCTGGCACACATTCTAAGAAGAAGTGCGTTTCACTGTTTGGCTATCGCATCTGAAGTCAAGTCGATAACGAGCAGAGTACCAAATATTTCGATGGATCATTGAACATCAAAGTTTCCATGCTCTGTCACTGCAGTTTCATGCTATAAGCATATATATCAATACTGTATCAGCCAATAGTCCGTTCTGTTGTAAAGTACAGCTTTCCTGTAGTTGAAGGGTTAAGTATATTACAGTATTGATCAGTCGGGAAACGAAATCTTAAAGAGTTTGATACTGACAGAAAACGCTTGTGAAGCCAAAGGCGATGCTCGAGAGAAAAGAGCCATGCTGAACAACAGAGCTTTGTATTGCAGTTCTTTTCCGACTTGACGAATAAGTTTATTAGCTGAAAACCAGATGGTGTGCTACGTTTGCAGATTCTGGACCATTTCTATATAATTTATTAGCACAAAAAAGATATACTATTTATTGTCTGGTATGGTACAAGGATGTCTTGCTTTGAAATACAAATATTTTAAAAAATGTAGTTGTTTGCTATGTTATGTTTGGATGTATGTTTTTATATTATTGCCAGCCATAAGATACCCAACTTGAATTTTCAACTTATGTTGTTTTCAGAGCACAGGAACCGAAATTATTTTTCAATGTGAAGTTTGCCACTTAGAATATGTTATATAGAAGTTATCCAACACTGTCTCTCTAACCAGTGGGTAATTTTTTTATTCCAAGGTTAAAAAGTAGAGTTGGGATTGTAAGTGTTGGGCCACTATGGCATTTCATGGGGAAAGTCACAACAATGGCTCTCCATCGTGTAGGAGTAGAATCTTCTTCAACTAGAAATTAGAAATGAGCTCCAGCCTCACTTTAAAGTCTGCAACTGCAACTGGTTTCGACACCATGGCTGCGGGATCTGAGTGAGTAATCTTCACATCATATTTATTATGTAGCAGTGAGTGCTTATGGTTTGTTAATCCCCAGTGGAAAAATCTGTAACTGAATGTCATTTTCTTTATTAAACTCTCAAGAAGAAAAATGTATTTCTGTTAATATCTCAAGCAGATGTCCATTTGTTATCATGGGTTGTCTGAACCTGAAGATGTTTGATATTGGAACATGGAATGTGTTTCCTTTGATGTTGAAAGGATCTTTTCACCCAGCTGTATTTTGTTTATAATATGTCTTTGAATTGTATTGCAGTTCCTCTTAGTCTTATGTTGTAAAGGAATACAGTATTTTAGGTTTGGTGAGCAACTTAGGCTAATTCATTATTTTATAACGCCTTGCATCTCAAATTTGTCTTTGTCATTAGTTTGGAAACTTGAGAATGTGAGGGTTGTATCATTGTATTAATAGCTCTGACAATTTCAGTACCATCAAGTTTTCTTCTGATGTTATATCACTGGTGTTCAAATCAGTGAAACAATGCTGTTGCAGTAACCCATAAGGTGTTTGTGGAAAGTAAGAAATTATGTTCTCAACAGGGTTGTAATTCATTGTGGTACAACAGTGATGGGGTCATGAATTATTGAAATTCTCTCTAATATTTATATATCGGGAACCAAGAAGCACATGGTGGTCATTGTTTAAAAAGTAGCCTGTTGTTATGTTCAAATCCCCTCTTGCATAAAGTTTTGGGATAATCTTGATTTTAAGAAGAACGTTTTTTATTACAAAGTGAGATTTTTGTAATTGAAAGTGTGATTCCAACTTTTTTACATAATGAACATAATATGTGTACTTTGTTATATGAATAATAGCTGTAACAGTAAGATGATATTGTAAATACAGTGTTATATAATATATATCTCCAGAAAATTGGAAATCCTTAAAATGATGTGTGTCTGGAATGACCTGTCTCCATTGTATACATCATTCTCTTGCAATTATTTTATGATGTATATATTTGTACTGACAAAATGAGACATTGTACAAAATTGGGCACAGTGGTGCACATTGGTGTGTGCACATGGATTGTTAATGTCAGGTTAAGAATTGTTAGCACATACAGTCCAGAAATATTCTCACTGAGCACTTTGATTTCTATAATTTGTTATTGAGCAAGAGTAAACAAACTTTCTGACCATTTGCCACAACCATAAACAAGTCAAATTGATTACTGAATAGCATATTTTTGCTCCAAGAGTCTCTTACAAGATTGTAGATTTTGTTGTATTCAGTGGATTGGGTTTCTAAATTTAATAGGTCAGTACAGCCAGTGAACGTTATCCCTGAGTGTTTGCTTACCAGATCAAAGGCAATACTTTTTGGCATTTTGGGCATTGCATTTGTTTTGCTGCCCATAGATGAATGAAGAATAAGGGGAAAAAGTTTTGGAAAAACCGTGCAATGGATGTGATAATAGTAGAGTTATTGTATTATGTTTTGTTAAATAAGAATGTTTGTTCTCATTGTTGATCAGTATAGGACTGGATGCAACTCTTATTGGGCTATTAGGATGAGCATGCAACAGTACTTAACCAGTGTTTTTCTTAATGCCAGTACATGGCTAAATTGTACATCTTTTCCCTACTGGTTGTACTTCCTTTCCCCAGCTGTAAACCAGTCTGAACTTTAGTTTGGGACAAGAAAAGTGCTACTATTGTACCTTACTTTCCCAGTTATGTACCTTCCATAGTAAATATTGAGAAAAACACTGGTAGCATTCACATGCCACCACATCTTCCTGTTCAGTGTTAATAATTCACAGTGTACTGCTAACTGTACTATGGGCTACACTACAACAACCATTTCTGTTGCAGAGGGGTATGTTTGTTGCATTCCATATGATATTGCAACTTCAATTGTCAAAGCTAGATGTCACATTAGAATGAAGTTGACCAAGAAACTACTGTTTCTTACTATTTCAGAACAAAATAATGTCATACTGAAAATAAGAAGAGCCAGTGTTGTGGAAGCGAATGTTGTTCAGATATTTCTTATTCAACTTTAGATCTCTCTGAATTATGATTTACTAGGCTGAGCCAATTTATTGTGCTTTAATAGACCTTGCGCATTTAATGATGTCAAAAGAGCCACAATAATGCTTTTCCGGCTTGAATGTACATTATTGTAGTTGTAGGTAAAAACAAATCCATTATGGTGTTGTATTTTACTGAAGTGGCAAGTTTAGGTGGCAGTAATACTGACATGTCTTTTGATGTGATGGGGCCATTTGACTGTGGACTCTAGCTCTTGAATTACGTGTACTGATGGGGATCCCGTACTCTTAGTATTCCCCCAACTGCTGACACTACAACTGGCCGCCATCTTGGATTGTATGTACCTACAACTACCATACTGCCTTTCAGGCCATGTGATGTTCATTATGTGTAAGTGGCTAGTTGTTGGAAAGCTGATTAGATTTAATCCAGGGTTAACTCTTAACAGAACCTATTGGTTGTCATGGTAACTAATCCTGGATTAGGGCTAATCATCTTTTGAACAACTGGGCCAAGGTCTATTGATAGCTGTCGGTGGAAACGTAAGAGGAGGTGTTGATGTAAAGCATATTTTGAGTAGGAATTGGATTTTATCATACTATCAGCTTTTGTCATACTATAGAGGGGAAAATCAAGGGTTCAGGTAATTTTTCAGGGGTACGGCTAAAAAATTGAAGAAATGATTGAAAACCCCATCATTGTAGAAAGCCAAATAGTATAAAGCATATTTTTTCCTACCTCCATCCCCTAAGAAGCCATGACAGTCAAACAGACAAGACAAACACATGAAAAGTTCAAACAAACTTGTTTCTAATCAGTGTTTTAAGATTGTAAATCACACACATACAGTTGCCCATTAACCTAGAATTTATCAGTCCTGATAATTTTTCTTACAAACTGTGACCACTCCAGTGAAATTTGCTGTTTGCTGGTCCTTAACTGAAACTCTGGAAGGTGTTCTCCTGATTGAATGATCAATAGTGTGTTTAGTTCTTTGTTTTAGTGGCCAAGATACCATAACATGCTATAAACTATATTGGATATATGTTAATTTATGCAGAAACAACTGATTGAGAACTATATTTTACATTTTCCCATTTAACACCAATATTATTGATAGACCTTGTTTCAACATGACCAACAATTATTTGCTTTATACTGGCTAGATCATTTTTTACTTTTATGGGTCAATAATAATTATTTTGAACCCATTGATTG
The DNA here is from genome assembly GCA_025434805.1 of Antipathozoanthus remengesaui. Taxonomy (NCBI): domain Eukaryota; kingdom Metazoa; phylum Cnidaria; class Anthozoa; order Zoantharia; family Parazoanthidae; genus Antipathozoanthus; species Antipathozoanthus remengesaui. Next base: position 7,707 of record JANSTR010175374.1, on the reverse strand, counting down.
CAGTGCAAGATCTTGATGCGATCATTACATTAATATTAATTACTGTTATATACACATAATGTCCTCATTTAAAATTGGTACAATTAAACATTGGTGATGATTCTTGTGTTATAGCCCTGAACCAATGGAATGCTCAGGTGCAAATGGAGGAGTGGAAAACTTTCATCAGGCAGCAAGAATGCCCAGTAACCTCTTCACCAACATTAGGCATATCCCTTACCCGGTGAGCATCAGTTGGGTACTTTTGCTCAGGCACTAATATCTTGAATAGCTTATGGTAATGTGAGTTAATTGTTAGACTCATCAGAGCCCAGGCAGGGTGGCAAGGTTGTTACTATGTGTAGTAGTACAGTCGCTTCTACTGTGGTAAGGATTAATATCACATTTGTTTCTAATAATTATAATATTGCTATGTTACCTCACATAAGAGAAGCAACAGTAAGTTCTTCTTGAGTTGTGCTTGCTGCACAGTTTTCACATCATGATGCTGTTTTCAAGATCAAGGCTTAACCAAAGATATGTTTCTTCCCAGAATTATTGATACATTTATCAGGTTTGTGTTGTTGCACTGTTGATCTTATGTGGCCTTTTCCTTGTTCTTTAATTCACTCTTGCATTTTGTTGGCTGATTACTGCCAAAGAACTGAAACATACTTGACTGTGTAATTTACTTCAAAATTAAATAGTTATGTAAAACTACTATAGCAAGCTTACACACTAAAATTGTCAAGCACTGACTCCGAACAGCAAGTGCTTGCAGAACACACCTGCGACAAGCCACTTTCATGCTTCTATTAGCTGGCCACAGACTTGAGTTTAACAATGCCTGGAGCAAATTTACTCAGAAGAAAAACGTTAAAAAGCATTCAAAATGACTGATAATAAATGAATTTAGTTATATTTCCCTTGCAAAAAACGTATATAGAAAAATGCAGCATGAAAAAGGCAATGCTAGTGGAAGTTATATTTGAACAGACAACTACATGTTCCTGAAATAAAACACAAATCAGTAACTGATAATCTGTAGGATATCTAAGATGTGTGCAATTCTACAATTGGTTTCGGATCCATTAAATCCTAGTGGAAGTATTTCAAAGGACAAGTTGTGTTTTCAAATGAGTTATATGAAGTACTTTAGTAACTGACTGATGTTCACTGTCCACTGTGGTCAGAGTATGGGATGTTTGAGTGGTCCATTGAAGATTTCAGTGGTCTTGGACTTGTAAGCAGACTACCATTAGAACTGAACCCTGATTAGTGTAATTATATTAATTAATAGAAATTAATAGAAATTGTTCATTTCATACAAATACTATGTTGTGCTTCCAAATAAAAAAGCAATGCATGCAGTATTCTGTAACTTACCTATTAACAATATGACTCTTGCAATTTTTGGCAACATTTAAAACCATTGTATGTCAACATTTAAAACCATTGTATGTCACTTCTAGCTGTATTATCACATATTAACCCTTGTCATGCTAAACCCAAGTTCACATAATCCAAGGATATCTTAACTTTTGAACCAGTTGTTCAAACCCTATAAAGTAACCATTCATTATGCTCATCTTAGAAGGTAGAATCAGGAAATGCTAAGTGTTTCAACAGATTGAGAGGTTCAGAATTTTCATGAAGTTCAACACATTTAAGTTTTACAAATTCAGCAGGAGAAGGGTTCAATAATTTATGTTTTATGTTCTTGTTTTTATTGCTTATGATAGACATGTCATAGCATTTATTTATCCTATTTGTACTGTATATCCTGCTTATTTGGTTGACTTAACCCTTTCCCTACCGAATTTTCAAAAAGTAAAATGATCAAACTTTATTAAAATTTCATCTTCTTAATTTTGTGAAACAATGAACATATCGATAATCTACTCTTCAAGACAAATAAAATGAATGGTCACTTTATAGAGTTTTGTCAGCTGGTTCAAAAGTTAGGACATTCTTGGTACATTTGAAGGAAATAGTTATCTATGTTTGTATGTCGTTTGTGTTATCTTGGCTGCTATTATCCTTTGCATTGAATAAAGATGTCAAAACGTTTTTTATGTGGAGTCATTGCAATGCAACTTGTTGACACAAATATACGTACATGTAGTCATGTAGTTCTATCGCAAGCAGTGGTGGAGGAGCAAAGATCCTCAGGACTGGAGTAGTTCCCTCATTTATAATCAGTAAAAGAGTTAATCTCTGGGAATTTTTAAGTATTTGACTGCAGAATAAATGAATTTTAGATCAGTGAATATAGAATAATTGTTTTTTCCGCTTTCTGTTAGTTTAGAGCTGTGTTGTATTCTTTTTTATTATCACAGCTTGAGCCCTGCATTGCCAGGAGTTGTTTCTTGATGTGCCCATTTGGAATGATTCTAAAAACAATATTTCAAATTTTAAGTTATTGTTGTTTTTTATATGACATTGCTTCGTGGTTATGTAATTTATATATTTTATTGATTTATATATGAATTTACATGTGGTTGTATATTATGTAATATTAATAATTTGTATGCTGTGATGACTGCATGGTTTTCTTCTTGTCCGGTCTTTGTGGATTTTTGAAGCAGTTCTTGTTAGGTTATTCAAAAAAGATAAGTCTTCTGGCTTTCTTTTTGCTCCTTTTGTTAATAATATAAATTTAGTTAACACTATTTTTGTTATTGATTCTATTTGAGGAAGTTGCTCTAAGGTGTTTCTTGGTTTTTGTCTTTCCACTGCTGTCTTGTGTCAGCTTGAGCTGTCATATACCAAGTGAGATGCTTGTACATTGGCGTCTTTTTTATGGGGTAATGTCTATCGGTCCACCATTTGAAATTAGCTATTGCAGAGATAATCTTATGGCTTTTTTTGTTGGTCTATTTACTGTTACTATGACAACACAATCAGTGTTCAGAACCATGTTTTGGGCAAATTTGTTATTAGGAGGTAAGTTTCTATTTTGATCTCTCTCTCCCACCAAGAAATATTCTGTAGCTTCCATAATTTGCCACAGATAATTAGCTGTACGTAGGTGAGGGAGAAGACTGGTATTTTTTTCTTTGTGGGTGACAATTTTCAAATAAACTGGTAGAATGCAAGATATTTAATGAAACTCATTAAATGCATTTTGTTGTTATTTGTTTTTGGTACTCCATGATTTATTTTTTGCCTTATGTGGTAGGACTCGACTCTGTGAGGGTTTTGGAACACATTTTTAGAGCAGGTGTTACTGTAAATAAAATAATAGATCTATATTTTATTGTTCCTGATGCTGTTATTCTGTTGCTTGCAATTTTAATTACAGTGATGTATTTAAATTTGCAATTTTATTACCAGTAATTTTATGGCAGTCAATTTGGTAAATATAGCCTTTGTTAATAGGTGTTTTCTGATGAAAATAATCAAGCTCTATATATTGGTAGTGAAAAGGTCATTTGATCACATTGTAATAATTTGCTTGTAAGTAATTAAGAAATTGTATAATGTACAAATAGTCAGAAGAATAATTTTAGAGAAGAAACTCTCTGCATTAACTGTTGTTTGTTGTAACACCTTAATGCATGTTAAAATGATCTTCCTTTCCCACAGGACCACAACTATGGCCAACCACCTCCCATGACCCCTCCTGACTCCAACAGTCCAGCACCTGAGGATATTGACACTGGAAATGAAGATGATGAGGACGACGGCGTAACACGGTGTATCTGGTATGTCTCCATATTATACTACCCTTTAACATTCCATAATCGAAGACTGCTGCAAATTAACTTATTCATAGGAAATAATTATTATGTTCTGTCATGTACAACCCTTTAAATTTCTAAATCAATTGACGTCAGTGAGTGCTTTGCTTTTTTACACAATGAGTGAAGAGTCCAGTGCAAGAACAATGTAAGTGGCTTTGAATGAAAAATAAATTCTCCCAAAGGATATATAAAGAAAGGAGAAGGAAAATTGAGAACTTCATCAGAAGTCACTTACATCGTTTTTGCGGTAGTGTCTTCAGTTTATGGTGATACCACATAATTTTCTTAGAATATGTTTTGTCTTAGTGCCACTCTAGACCCTCCAGACACATTTTAAAGGTAATAGTTTTTAACCAAGGCAAGACAAGGATTTTTTTGATATACAAGTAAATACTCAATCTGTATTAGAAGTGAAAGCTTTAGAGTTTCAGTATTAATTCATACTTCTAGCTCCTGTATTCAAAATGCTTGCAATGTCCAGTCCCAGTTCAGTTCAAGGCTTAAGACTTGTTTATGATAAATTTCAAAGTTTGTGGCATTTCCAGGGTTTTCAATAACAAATATATTACGTGGCAAAAGTTGAGGAGTAGGCAGATAACAGACAATGAGTGCCATATGGTAATCTTAGACAACCTTCAGTTTTCAACAATTCTTCAACTAAAGTAGACGGCAAATTCAAGTGGAGTAACCGTCAAAAGTCACTGGCTGCTGGTTCTTATTGAAATCCCTGCATTTCTGGCATGTTTAACAATTTTCAAATCAATTAAGGGAATTTTCCAAAGCATAGATGGTTTGTGGTTGTCACAGTCATGATGTCTAAACTAAATTAAATGTCCACAAAATGCTCTTTGATAGGGCTTCATATCCCCTCTCCCTCCCCATTAAGGCCAGAAAGGCCAGTTACAGGTAGGGTTAAGGTATATATAAAGTGTGATAACTAACTTATTAAGTATTGTTAATTAGCAAGCGACAAACAACTGCCAATAGCTTATTGATGTTTTGCTTTTGTTTTGCAGTGGTTATGATCATGACGATGGTTATATGATTTGTTGTGACCGGTGCAGGTCAGTAAAATTATGTTCAATTCAACTAATAGGTGTATAGATATTTGTCTTGCATCATCTCACTTACTTAAAAAAACGTTTAATATAATTCTGCTGGGTGCTTGCTTTCTGTGTTGTTTTGAACTGATGTTGTGTGCTTTTGTGTTGTGCTATTGTACTCTTGTGTATAGAATCGAATTTAGAGTAGTTTATTATGTGAACTAAAATTTAAATGATTTTTCAACAATGCAGATGTCATTTCCTTTTGTTGCTTGACTTCAGTTGATGTTTGGCTGCACTGTGTTGAGAAGTTTGAGATTCAGATTTGCCTTTGTTTTTAGTTCATTTACAGTCAGCTAAAATGTTGAAACCTAAGTGCTGTGAGTTGATTGATAACTCAATGCTTGCTTGAGTGGATGCTCTTTGGGCACGTCAGAGAATAACCTGGCAGTTTGGAATGATATGTAAACCTTTGTATTAATATCTTTTTAAGCTGTTGGCACTCTTTTAATATCTGTTTTTGTGGCTTTGAGAAAGTGAAAATAATGTAAGTTTAGCACAATTTTTGACTATTGTATCTTGTCTGTTGTTCCTTCTAGTGTGTGGCAGCACATTGAGTGTATGGGAATCAGCTCCAGTGCTGTTCCTGAGAATTACTTGTGCGAGCAGTGTCAACCCAGGTAGGTTAATTAGCTTGTTACTTGCAGTGTACAACACTTATATGTTCAATGTATGCATTGCATGTTTGGTTTTTCTTATTAGCCTTTCCCTAGACTAAACCCCAGTTTCAAATATAAAACCCAAAATGTCCTAACTTTTGAACCAGTTGTCGAAACCCTATAAAGTGACCATTCATTTTGGTTGTCTTGAAGAGTAGATTCTCCAAATGTTCATTGTTTCATGAAATTCAGAAGTTTGCAATTTTCATAAAGCTTGATAAATTTTCTAAAGTGAAGAGTCAGGAGAAAAAGGGCTTTATTCACAGTATGGATTTGTATTTATTAGCAGTCTTTGTCCTGTTACAAATACACTTGCTGTTAAGGCAGACTTGTTTCAGAGGTAATTATTGATATTTTAAATTTTTATTAAGACAGGTAATATTCCATTGGTCTGCAAATAGTAATAATTAGTCTGGGTAGGCCAAATTGATTGCAATATATTAAACATTACATAGTAAATAGTGAGAAAATAAATGTAATAAATGACTGATGTGTTGATAAGCCTAAATCTATTATAAGTTTTGAAATTACATATTTATAGGATATGATCATGAAGTACAAATTAAGCTTTGTTTTGTCTTACGAGATTCTACAAAAGAATGCAACCATTTGGATCTACATAATCAGGGAAATTCTGAGGGAAAAAAGTTTGTTTATTCTGTTTTAGTCATTGATATTCATGGGTTTTTTTCTGGTGGTTTCCTTTGCTTTAGGGAACTAGACAAGGATCATGCCAAGATAATCCAAGCCAGGAAACGAGAAGAAATGAGTGGTAAGTTAGTAATACTGATTAAAGCTGGCAATCCAGTTTACAATATTGCACTTAGATTTGAGAACAATCTGATATTATAGTTTTAGAAAAGGTAATTAGGAAAGCATGTGAAAATTCTTATAAATTTAAATCATTTAAACTATAGATTGAAATATTCATTGAGTATTCGGAAAGTTGTTTAAAAGTCTAATGTTTACACAGCTGATAATTTGCATCAAAATTGTCTGAGAACTGTTACAAAGAGAGCAGTCTGTACTAGATAAAACATGTTTTATAATAAGAAATCTCTTTTGCACTTTACTTCATAAATGTGTATATGAACAGATAAATAGACAGATAAGATAGATATGTATTTATATTCAATCTGGGTAACTCTGACAATTCATTGTGTTTTCCATAGAACTAAATGATTTGTTTTCAGAGATGTTTTGAGAATTTTCATAAAATAATGTGAAATGTTTGGTGATGTAACAGGGCACTTCAATCATGTTTACTAAGTACTGCTTCTCAGAGTGCTTTATTTGTTCACTGTACATTTGCCATTGTAAGTCTTCTAAGTCTAGTTATGTACACGCAATTTTCATTGTTTCATTATTAGGGCCAGAAAAATTAATGTAAATTATTTTTTTAGATGAACATTGTTAATTAATGATGAGATAGTTATCTCTCTTATTACAATGTCCTTAGCGAAATAATTGACATGATGGACCCTTGAATTCTTTGAACAAGTCCGTAGGTTTAATTAAGTTGATTTTGTAAAGAAAAATGGATTTCTCTTGTAATGGACAATGAGTGACAATGAATTGGGAATGAAAAAAAGAAAGACGTTCCTTATATGGACAAGAGTTCAATTATGTATTAAATTGTATGGTTCTTTGTGTTTATAGTAATTATGGATATATTAAGAGCTAAGAGACTCGAGTCAGTTCATTGTGGTTCTGGCTCACATACTGTTATTACTTGTATTTAATTTACATTAAATTATTGTCATACTTGCTGTTATGGCATTATTATGTTATACTGTGGGCCTGGAACCCGTCACCGCAAAAGTTGCTGTGTGTTGTATTGTCTTGGAACTTGAGGGAACATCAGGAACTGTAGATATACCAGTAGTCATTAACTGGTTGAGATGAAGAGGGTGACTGTCATATATAGAGAGTGAAATCAAATTGTTGACTGCTTGATTAATGCTTTGATTTGATTTAATAAAGATGATGATGATGAGGATGATGATTGTGACAGTGAAGATGACAAGGATGTGCAGACATACACAGCTGTGTCAAACACTCCAACAAGTATCACTCTCACAGCCAAGATAACCCAGCAAAAACGAAAAAGAACAAGATGCAAGAATAAGGTATAACCAGTGCAGATATAATTTCACTATGTAAAATAAATCAGTTATTTTCTATAATATGTATTAAGAACGTTGTATCTGATCTGATTAA
>JANSTR010175263.1:0-16490 GCA_025434805.1 Antipathozoanthus remengesaui | reverse complement strand
CTCGTTTCCCCGAAGGTCTTCATTTTCTCCCCGAATGGCTTTATTTCTTCTCGGAAGAGCTGTTATAATCCCGTTTATGGGCTAGTTTTAGTTAATCCCACAATGGGTCTCCATAATCCTCACAGCCAGGATAATGTATTTTCTCTGGCACCATTTGGCGATTTGCATCTTCAAATGGTGAAGCGTTACCCGCTTCAAATCTTGCCGAAAACATTCACCTGCAGTTTCGAAAACGCCACTCATTTGACCGGTTAGAAAAACAATGAAAGCTGTGATAAACTATCCGGGCAGCTCGAATATCAAGTTGAACACAACTGATCTTTATACCTTCGTAAAAATCCACCAACAACTTAAATGTTCACTTGTATCTCGTGCTAACTTCATTCAAGTTGTCATGGTAACAATTTGTCGATGTACAAACCAATCACAAAGCGCGGACATACATCATGCATATCAGTTAGGGAAATTGCATAATAATTCGCTTTTATGTCAATGAAAACAGGGAAAAAACCAAGCCCATTTCAAGACTGGTTTGCCCACAGGCAACCCAGTAATAAATTTATACTCATGCAAATAATGCAACATACATGAACACAATGGATAAATAAACATACTTACAGTTTTTAAACTTTTTATTTGATCAATATAGTATTCTGGAAAATCTGTTGAACTTAAATCTTGTTGTTCCTGAAATTAAATAAGAATAAATTAATATAATAATTTATTTAGTACAATTAGTAGTCATGTTTAATAATTAATAATATATGCAGGGATAGAACTTAGATTCCGTCAAAATGATTCTAATTAATAAGGATCCCTCCTTCTTAAGTGTCACTTTGAGAAATAGTTTTGTGTATATTCCTATTTAGGCACCATCTGGATATTAAATAATAATTATTTTTATCCAGCACCTAAATAAGAGCATATATTATCTGATGGTGTACATATATTTATATTTTATATATACATAATTATGTAGTATCCCATAAAGTTCCAAAGGGCTGTTATAAGACCAACAGCTGAGTTATTTATGACTAGTGGGCACCCATGCATCAAATGTTTACACAGTCCATTATTACGCATTTCCTATTCATATTTTAATTACTGCTTACAAGTTCTGGACAGGAATGTGCAATAATTTCTGAATAACCTTTTTTAAAATAATATATTATTGTTACAAAATTTGTTCATAATTATGTTTGCATTACAGTACCATTTGATTGCTTGTATTTGGGTCCCTATACATGTAAGGTCTTTATCAAGAGCAATTCTAGGGGTCAACTTAATCTGTTAGCTGTTAGCGCCAGCAGGGGATTCACACTTCTCGTCAGTTTGGAAATTTTGAAGTGCTGAGTTGATGGGGATATGGGATCGATTGCTTGTATTTGAATACTTGATATCTACTTCAGTTATTTTCCAGGATTATCTTTTGCAGCTCAAAATTATATTAGCCATGCAGATAAACTGCAATCTGACACAACAACTTCAGTTAACAACTACTGACCCCAATGACCCATCACGTCACACCAGCGAGCTTCAAATTTCCGATGTTTCCAGCAGCGATAACAAAACAACTACTGCATTCTGATCTGATAACTAACAGAAAATATCAAATACCTTGTGTTTTTACACATATTCTGACATATTCATCACTGGACATCTTAATTCTAGAATGTTTACAGCGAAATAATCTTCAAATGAATTACCATTTTTACACTGCTGGGAAAAACAAAATATTTACTTGAAATATAATTTTTATGTCTTCTCTCTTTGACCAGCATTTATTTGATAATCTGGGGGAGACTGGGTTTGAGTTTTTTGACAAGTCACATGATCTGGGAAGCTGTGTGCTTCATCATGCAGATTATGTGTTTCGTCAGGTGGACAGCTGTGTGCTTCATCAGGAGAACTGTGTGCTTTGTCATGCAAATGTTGTGTTTCGTCAGGCAAACAGCTGTGTGCTTCGTCATGCGGGTTTCATGTTTGTCAGTAATAGTAATCTTTTATTTTTCGCTCTTCAAGATAGTTTAAATGAAGTTATCAGTGTTTTTCTTAAGGTTTAGTATGGAAGGTACAACTACTGGGAAGGGAGGTACAACAGTAGCACTTCTCTTATCCCAAGTTAAAGTTTAGACTGGTTTACAGCTGGGGAAAGGAGGTACAACAGTAGCATTTCTCTTATCCCAAGTTAAAGTTTAGACTGATTACAGCAGGAGAAAGGAGGTACAACAGTAGCACTTCTCTTATCCCAAGTTAAAGTTTAGACTGGTTTACTGCTGGGGAAAGGAGGTACAACTAGTGGGTTCAGCCAGTTCTGTCGTCAGTAGAAATGCTGTGAAAAGTTATGTGAAACGATCTATTCGTGATTGATGCACGTGCTACATGCCTATCCTTTAAATTTCTCACTCACTGACTCGTGCATAATTTCAATACCCACGCGTGAGTGTGAGATGCATCAATTGCATGCCTGGTAAAATTTCACATGAGCGGTACTGTACATAAGAAAAATTATCAAACTTTATAAGAATTGTCAACTTCTGAATTTCATGATAGAATAAACACTTTGAGAATCTACTCTCCAAGATAAACCTAATGAATGGTGACTTTATAGAGTTTCATCGACTGGTTCAAGGGTTCAAGGACATTCTTTGTTTGTTTGAAACTGGAACTCATGATAGTTAGTTTCATGTTTGTGTACTCACAGTATTGATTTTTGACCTGTTTTAAAATAGTTTGTTGAGCTTCTTCAATCAACTGTTAATTAATTGGTATTCATTATAGGTGCCAATTTTCAATAAGAAAGAAGAGATTTTTAGCAGCCTCTGTGAGTATGCAGTACCCATGTTGCGGGCAGCATGGTTTATAAAGATGACATCAGCATATTATAATGCAATATCAGAACCAAAGATAAAGAAACGGATTGCACAAGACCCAGCACAAGGTATGAATTTTGATAGATGGTGGTCTTCTTTGTAAATTTGTACTTATTTGAAGATACGAATTGTATTCTGTTTATGTGTACATTTGTGTTTACTTATTTCACTATGTACTTCCCACTTTTTTGACCAAACACATTTATTTGAAATATAGTGGGCACCCGACTTGATTGGCTTCTACAGTTATTTCGGGTGCATTACCACCGTATCATATCAATACTAATTACTTGTTTTTGCTCTCTAAATTTATACAAAAAAGGTGAAAATAATTGTTGCTGTAGTGCTACATGGCACTATGAACAATCCCTAGAATCCGTAACATTGTTGTGAGTTTTCGAACACTGAAACATGTTGCCGCACCAAATTATGACAAGATATTGTACTCCACACGCCATTTTACACGATTTCAATATTTAATGCGAAAAATCGTCCTCCTGTGTAACATCACCTTGATGGCGGCTGGCTTGCGCACACGTTCTCGGAGCGGAAGGTGCAGTTTAAGGTTGCCATTTCTAAAGGATTTTCCTGAATTGCTCTCTTTCACTGGTCTGGGAAATATCCTGGCATTAGACCAAATATTACTGAAGTGCCGCCATATCGAAAACACCCAGAACTGAAGAGCCGATTACGGTTAGGAAATTTATGGTCAATCAACAGTCGCTTATCAGCTTTTGTTTTGAATGATTAAAGCTGAGAGGTTTATGCCGGTGGTCTCTGGTCAGTATATGTTTTGATATATCAAAGAAAGAACCGACAAGTTAGCTTCTGCGGGTTTTGTTCTGTCTTTTATTTGTCACAATGAGAACTGAATTGGCAGAATAAAACTGAACCTGAGTTCTAGAGGACAGACGCAATGTTCCCAAACCCCTGCAAACAGAAGGTTGATTCAGTTGCATGGAGTTTACTCTCAGGTGTATAAAAAGAAATGAGAGATAATTGCGACTAACCTGCCCTTAACAGAGTTCTCATGATGCGTACAGCTCTAACAACGTCAAAAACAAAACGACTAAGGTAGTGTGCGGTCACCGAACAAAATAGTTGAGGATTGTCATGATGGCAGCGTTGCTTTTTCCTGATTATTTCCATCACATATTAAATTTTACCGTGGGAAATGTACGATTATCACCCTAGCAGGTTGTAGAAGAAGTGAAAGTATTAATAGTGGATTGTACCCATTCACGCTTTTCAAATTCCCCACAAGTTGGTCACTCTTCAACTAATTTCCAAGGAAGGCGCACGCCGCTACCAGTTATCAAGCTACCGCCATTTGTGTACGATAACAAAGGCTCGAGGTCCAGTAAAACATGACCTGTCCTCTTCAAGGAGGACATTATAAATAGGTGTATTATAATGAAGTTTGTATGAAGAACAAAATTAACCTAGTGAATGGTACCCGAGTCACTTTTTACCAGAGCAAAGAGATTAAAGGAAAACGCAATGCTTCATATGAATCGACATGATACTAACGTCGGTGGCTCTCGAAATAATTGTAGTATAAAATATAACAACTGAAATAGTTTCATCATCTTCGCGGAAAGAGACACAACATTATATAATAACAAAAACCTTGTTAATTGTAACTTTCTAGAATTATGTCCGTGTGGTGGCAAATGGAAGAGATTGGCTTCCTTTTCTGAAATGGCTGTGAAAAGTGTGAGTAATTAATGGTAATTGCTTTGAAATTCAACATTTGTGAATAAGACACAGAAAAGATGAAACTATGTTAAAAACGTGTCATAAGTCTACGGCATTATAATTTCCACGTGTTTTAGCTTATAATGTTTATCTTACGAAAGTGAGTTGGTATGTAGCATTAATTGAGCCAAAGACATCACTCGTTACGCTGGTGAACTTGGCGGAACTCACAATCATCGTCTGTATGCTTACTGTGAATGGGTTATCAGTTTCCTGGGAAGACACGAGGTCTTTATATAAACCAATGCCTGTGTTCAACTGGTAACGAAGATTCCAACTAAAAACCAGCTGTTATGCGCAAATCATCTCCAAACGATGAATTATATACTCTAAAGCAGCGGTTTAAACTAATCCAACCCTTAAACTCCCTAAGAATCTTAGTGGCAAATGTGACATTAATAAAATATATGAGAATAAATAAATCAACCTTAATAGCCTTGGCGTTTATTTAAATTAATCTTTCAAATGACGAGGCCGGGGAAAATAACAGTTGAATAGCAATAGACGTGAATATAACATTACTATATAATTTCACTTAATTTAAGTCAACAATGCCAAGCTGTGTTCATGAATGCAATACCTAATTTAGAGTTTGACCTTAGCATCTTAGCAAATTTATACCAGCTACGAGTTTTTTCCGGCCCTATACTATATTCCCTTTTATATAATAAAGGGTGTTGGTAACTGATCAAGGATGGGACTATTCGTAAATAGAATGTGTCAAAATTAGACGTTAAAACATAAACGGTATGCTTTCGAAGTATCGCTCTTTTTAAATGGTGTTTGAAAAACGATGAACCAGAATAACACCGTGATATTCTAGTTGACCGAATTTCCAACTCCGTTCTAAAACAGCGCTAATAGAGTAAGAGCTGGAATGAGCGAATATGGCTATATATATTGCCCTAACATTGACTGACCGTTCACTAATTTAGTAGTTACCAGAATTAACAGCCGAGTGTGAAAATGGTGAGATGGTTTGCAACTGAAACGCCCTTCGCGTGAAGTTGTGAACCCCTCTTTGTACAGCTCCCTTTTTGGCTATATTCCGACAATGGATCAAAATTTCAGAACCTCCACAAGTGAAAAAGTTTACTCAATTTCTTTTCGGGGGAAGTAAGCTTAAGTCCAGCTTGAGATTAAACCCAAGATTGTTCACATATGAGATTACCCTCCTGTAGTAAATGACCGAATTAGCACTCATGCATTACCGACTCTCATTTTTCAAATGATTCCTGGACTGATACATATAATAGAACTTTAAAATGACAAACTTGGCTCACTTCGGAGATTTCAGGTTTCATAATTGTACCATGTAAAATTTAACCAGTGAAATTGATGATCGAATTGTGTCAAAAGACAAAACGAATTAAATCAGTACCCTTACATGAATTGTTTTAGTGCATGAATACTGACAATGACTGATCGAGATATCAGCGAAGTTGCAAAGCCTAAAAACACGAACTAAGTGGTCAGCGAGGAACATAAGTTGGAAATGTAACAGGTTCTTACGATCGCGCCATATTTTCAAAAACAAAGATTGTTGTATATTATTGCTCTTCTTTTTAGCCAGCAGCAACTAGCCTTTGTGCTCTTTTCAAGGCAGCAGCAACTAGCCTTTGTGCTGTTAGACTTTCCACAAAACCAAGAAGACTGATCAAAAACGAAGTGAAAGCAAGTTGCTTAAAGTATCTCATGCCATTTTAAAATCGCTTCTCTGTTTGACACGTGTTTGCAGTTATAATTATTATTTTGTTTGACAAAAGTCGAAACGACAAAAGGACAACTTTCCCTTTCAGTCTTTGACTTTATGGGGTCAGTTTTGATTGCATGGTATTTAGTTCTTGTCGTTACGAGCACGCAACTATAAACGCAGAATTCAAGGAGAAAGTATAGACTTTCCGGAAATTTATTAGTTTTTCGAGCGCTTGTATAAATATTTACATTAACAAATTTGAAAATAAATCAATGATCTTATCGCGGGATGATAGTTTGATTAAAAGGCTAAATCTGTTACCTTTCGGGTGTGTTTGTCCCAACTACATAGTGAAAATAGTTGTTCAGACATGGAAAGTAATGGTCAAAAGGTCCAAAACGTCGACAATTGAATAATTGATATCAGAAGATTATATTATAAAAAATCTCACGAACGTCTGTTCATAGTTACTGCTGCAGAACTTTTGCCTAAACAGCCCAGGCACTTATCAATCATTCATCAGCTTCTTGAGAAAGTCATTAAAATTAAAAATTTTCCGTGGCGGTCTGGTTTCTTTCTGCTTCGTGTGTTCTGTTCACTCTCTCACGATTTGTTTTGTAATGTGGGCGTGATAGAGGAGTTTAAGTCAAGAGATTGCTAGCTATTGCTCGCGCTCAAGTACATAATTAGTTAATTATTTCACCACTCTCCACTGTGTATTGACTACTGTTGTGAAACTGCAGGGGACTTAACAAATAAACCGAACTTGATCACAATCTGCTAATTTCTTTACCAAAAGCCATCAGTAGTTTTTGAAGAGCGAATAAGGACGGTCAATAAGGGAAAGAGAATTTCACTTGTCCAGTCACAGCCCACCGGCGATGGAAACATTGTACAGAACTTTTCTTTGCTTGGCGGAGAAACTTGTACGTATCATATCATTCTATCAAAACTGAAAAACAAAAGAACATTTGTGTGGGATTGTATACATTTTTTTGTCATAACCTTTACTGATCATTTTATGATTTATATCAAGCAATAGGCTACATTCTTGGACATTCAGTAAATGTCACAATATGCAATGAGCGCACACAGCCAGCTGCAAAAGTTGATCAAAATTTTAAGGAGTGTCTTGCAACTTTATTATAATGATTGTGTCGATTTGATTTATTTTTGATGGTTTAATTACCTTGATGGTTTAACCATCTTTGTATTTTTGTATTTTTTGTTTATTGGAAACCACTATCGCGCAGAGAATTTTAAAAATATTTCTTGATGTGCAAATATTACGAAACTGCGAAAAGAAACTCTAACCAAGGAGGATTTCTCTACCCATTCATCTTCAAAATGACTCGCACGACTTTGTTCTTGCATTAACTTAATTTCATGCTGTGATGTGGTGTCCATGAAGAGGAAATGTCAGGTTTTGATAATCCCGAGGTATTTTAATGAACGTAACGCGCATCTAGCTTGATGAACAAGCAAGACTAGAGAATGCTCTAAATCTAATTCAATAATTGATTTCTCTTGACAGTCGCTTAACAAATCGAAATACCGCCGTGAACGGCTAATGGTTTGTGGCATTGTGGACAACTTGTGGTAAATATATTGCCTCAGATTAACCTCAACCTCGTCACAAACATGAGTAAATTCAGGGTTATTTGATTTCTGGAAACACTCTCAGCGCCTTGTCTTCACCGTTTCAGTATTCATTAGAAGAAGTGAGACCTTGGTTGCAATCAAATCGCGACAGGAGGTGAATTGCACTGAAATATATACACCAAAATAACGCATGGAATCTTCCATAACGTTTGGCACAAACTGTAATCGTTTTTCTACGTGCAAACCTAAAATACGAACTTTTCTCCAGACTGTATTCATAAGTTCTGTCTTCTAATTTAATTGATGACCGTTTTTCATAAATCCAACACAATTGAATCTCTTAACACCTTAATTCCCATGAAAGCTCCAATCCTGCCGAAGTAAATTGGCACAACTGATAAGCGAGAACGATGAGCAGTATCATTTTCACAGTATCTCCGTTATCAAGTAGGTAGTAATTAGCTCGTTCAGCCCGCCTTCCCCCCAAGCTGCTACTTTAAAACACAACTTGTAAGCTCCCAAACTCTATTATACCATGTATTTATCATCAGACAATAAGCAAGCACGAAAGCAAAACTTGGGAGGCAGTTTTCTGTGAAGATAAGATACCCACGTAGACAAAATAGTAAAACGGATGTTTGTAAGGATGTCAAGGATGACATATTCTTTTAACTTGTTCCATTTGTTTCCGAATTCACGCTTGTCAACACAGTACCACCTTACTGTAAACTCGTGTCTGCCTTCTGAAAAGCAAATACAGTGACGTAATTGGTCTTTGTTGACAAGTTGACCCGTCTGGCTCTGCCCGCGAGTGACGATAAAAAGCAGACCGAAATCGCAAGCTCTTCAGTATCACGTGTACACCGTGTATTTTCCTTCAGTAATCGAAATAGGCCACTTGAGTGAAAATATAATGAAGAGGCATTCTGTGGCACTAGGGTTGATTCTAGCGCTTCTCGCGCGAGATTCATTGGCGAGTTGGTTGTTAGTGTTGGCTTTTTTATTAAATAGTTTCATTTGTGTCTTTTGTTTCAAATTACGAAAATAGAGCATTTTGACGTTACTGATGGTATATCTCTTGATTTTGAAGGTGGTTGGGCATATCAACTGTTGGTACGACAGTTCCTCAGAACGTTACAACATGTAACAGTCTTCCAGGACTCACTTCACAACAACTTTCCTTTTGCCACAACAAGCCTCACTTTATCCCGAGCGTCAGTGACGGTGCAATATTGGCCATAGAGGAATGCCAAAGACAGTTTCGCAAAGAACGGTGGAATTGCAGCATAGTAAAGGCGCCTTCAGTGTTTGGTGGGGTCCTCCAAGTAGGTAAGTGTATTGATAGAGCTAATCCGTCTCAAGTGAAAAGGCACCGCTCTCACGTAATTTGTTTTTTTTGTTGTCCGACAATGAACTTGACTCCTATATATGTTTTATTGCATGACAGGAAGCAAAGAGACGGCATTCATTCACGCAATAACGTCGGCTGCCCTGGTCCATTCAGTGAGCAAGTCCTGCAGTTCAGGCAACCTGAGCGAATGTGCATGCGACGGAAGACGCGTAAGTCGGCGCGTTTCGTCCAGAACCCGGTGGGAATGGAACGGCTGTAATGATGAGCGGTTTCGTTTTGGTGCTTGGTTCGCAGAAACGTTCGCGGATCCAGTGGCTGACGGCAGACGACTGCGATCGAGAAAAAGGACGGAGCGTTATCGCATGAACAAACACAACAACGAGGCTGGAAGATTGGTGAGTCCTATGACAATTATTTCATTTACTGCGATGAGTATTGGTTCTGTTATTATCCCGACTTCTTCGTGTTTACTGAAACAACACATGAGAATTTTTTCAACGGCATGACAAAACAGTTTCCTTTTCTTGCACCTTACGGAGGTACGAAAAAGTAAATAGAATATTTATATTATTATCTGCTTTTTTATATTATATAGGCTGTTTTGACCGTTTTTGTTGATCTCTTCAAAGTAACTTTTACTTAACTGAAAGGGTCAGTTATTTATTTGGTAGCAACGTTTTTCTGATGAGTATAATTTGACTTACACTCACCGCTTTTACTGAGAGGGATATCAGTCTCACGGCTTCTGTATGTTGCATTGATATGCAATAAGCTATAAAAAGTACACGCTCTTGTCTTGTGTGTGACCTTTGTTTTCACCTCGAGTTTATAAATCAAGGTAAACTGCAAGACGGAGTGACCACCCTTGTGTTTCCTGTTAGAGTGGCTTCTAAATAGATATAAAACAACTGATGAATGCTGCTTTTGTTAGTATATGAACGAACTAGCAGCACATTTATAGGGTATATTTTGATGTTAAAGAGTGGGGCGAGTATAATGGAATCTTATATAGTGTATAAACAGTGCAGTTTCACTTCGTGAATAAACAAATAAACCTATAATAAACGACGTTCGCAGCACTTTCAGTGTCGGATAAATTACACATAACAATCCTTGCATGGACAAATACCGAGAATACTATAGGATAATCTAAACTCAAAGAGTTTTCGTTGCTCAGTGACTGAGCAGTTTTTAGCCGATTTACTGCACTCTCATTCAACGAAAGAATTTTTTATCTGCTCTCCGTACGTTATTTACAACACCTGTTATATAATCAGGAATCCAGCATCGTCGGCCAAATTTCAGTCCAATTTCCTCAATTCCGAGTTGCCATTTATAGCTATATTCCTATAAGTATTCTGTCTTTCACGACACTGAGTAAATCAGTATTCACTATACGGAATTATCTTCCGAAACCATCGTTATAACGAAAATTCATTGATTTGACCTCCCATCTTGCAATGTTTATCCGCCTGGTCCTTGAAAACATTATAAAATATAACTTTAAAACAACGTTTGGGTGACAGTTTCGAGACTATGTGTATGCAATTCGATCGATCGGTCAGTGTGAAAAACAAGTAACGATAGCTGATAGACACGCGAAAACTTGTCGCATGAATTATTTCTGGGTAAATACGATTATAACGATGGGCTGTCGGCTTTACTAGTCATACCCAACTTGAAAATTTCAACCGAAGCCGGATGACTTTGTTATG
Organism: Antipathozoanthus remengesaui; assembly: GCA_025434805.1. Taxonomy (NCBI): domain Eukaryota; kingdom Metazoa; phylum Cnidaria; class Anthozoa; order Zoantharia; family Parazoanthidae; genus Antipathozoanthus; species Antipathozoanthus remengesaui. The sequence continues at coordinate 5,495 of JANSTR010175263.1, read as the reverse complement.
ATACCTTGATCTTAACACTGAAGTCTATGGTCTACCGAGAGATGTGTACATGCAACAATGGTGCTCTCAGTTTGACCACATATAGTTTCTGTGTATGACACATTCTAGATTAAGTGTGCTCGCCTACTTTAAGCTTAACACATTTGATTTTTTAAGAATCAGCCGTTACTCTCAAACGATGAGAACTTTATCGAGCCAATATTGATATTTCTAGATTTTCTAATTGGTGAAAAAAGACAAATTTTATTAGTTAAACGATAGAGCTTATCCTTCGTAGGAAATTCCATCAATTTAAGAAGTCTGAAATCATGTCAAATTCAATTAGCTTCTTTGGTATTAGATATACGACTGATAATCAAGCAACCACGCAGATGATTGGTTCTAACGAAGCTTGATATTCAGGTTAATTATCCAATATATTTTTTAACATGAACACGACTCACAAGCCTGGATACACTTGTGGCACTATAGCCTGCGGCTTCAACAGTTAGGAGACGAGACAATGGAATGAACGATAATAAAACACTTGCTATGTTTTTCCCGGCACACTGACTGTGTCTCCAATAAAGGCTGACTTCTTAATGAGCCTCAGCTGAGAGCTTTCTTCGTGAAGTACCAATCATTGTTCATTTGTTTTCCATGCTTAAAGCCTTTGTAAATCAAAAGATGTGTCGCACGACACATCATGTAAATGTTTGGTTTGTAAGTCTTTCTTTGTCTTACAATCAGTATGTACAACTTAGTTGGTTAAACTGTGAGTGATCTAGGTGATGTCAACGGAGACTATCATCTTTCGAAGGAAACAATAACTGACTCAATCGAGAGTACTAGTGTGAAAAAAGAGAAATCTGCAAAACCCATTAGAAGACAAGCCCAAAGCAAAGATCATGAGTGATTTTACGGCTGTTCAATTCAATTTGCGGTATCACGGAAGAGAATTAGAAAAGTTTCACGAAAAGGCTTGCAGGGTTGACATCTATTAGTATAAGTTATAATTATAGGTTCTGCGTTAACCCGTTTCTAGTATATAAAGAAACTGAATTAAAACAAAAAGAGAAATTGAATGGCCTTGAATCGATTTCCAACTAACAAATGAATCCCAACAGATTTTGAGAAAATGAACCGCATAAGACCTCCTCGAGTTCTTGATTGCATTCAGACGACCTGATGATGCAGAGTTGTCTACCGTACAAAGCGCTGCCCTTGTCACTCTAATTTAAACATCATGTGCATGATAGTGTTACCAGTTACATGGAGTCTGTTTCCGTTATTATATAGTATTATACATTATTACACATCTAACAATCTAATGTCTTTTCTAGACCAGTACTTCAAGCAGCCATTTTGTAGAATCGTTCACAGCTGATTTAGTTTGATAAGTACATTCTCATGTTTACAAAGACAGAACTTTCTGGATGACAGTGCACTATGACAGCATTCAAAATGGTAAGCAAAAGCTGACTGACAAGAAAACACAACTAAACGTTCAACAATATTTTCATTCTTATATTGGTCAGTGATGATTGCTGGTTGTATATCGTGCTTTGTGTGTATATCCGACCGTTGTCGTTTTTAAGTATATATGTACATTGAACATCCGGATCTGATATGCCACTATTGATATTTTGTGTGAACAGGATAACACAGCTAAGGAGCTCCGCACCACAGCCGTTTTATCGTGTAATATCGTGTTTCCAGTGCACTCAAAAACCTCACTGCCAATAAAGTTATAAAGAATATCTCTCTCTCTGAACCGGCGTTCTTTTTTATTGGTTCCCGGCGGGCACTTCGATAACAATCATCTCAATCCGGATTTCTTGGTCGCAATTATCTCCGGCTAAACACCGTAACTACAATATAATACTTATTCTAACTTAGGTTTGCCGGATTTGTAAACTATTATATAAACTTGTGATGGTATATTCCTAATAGCGTGCAAAACGACTCCATCAGTTTGTTTTATCGATCGCTTTGCAAACACATTTTTAAGATGTGGATGTAGTAAGTATTCCATTTTGTCTCGTTTGTTTCCAAGTGATTTCTGTTACTCTATTTAGTCTCGTTTTACATGATCGTTTCTTTTGTGTGATTTGTGGATTATTTTCGAAACTTTTACTAGGGATTTATCAAAGCTGTTGGTCCATTCTTTGATTAATCTGCCCTTGTTTTCTAATTAATTAATCAGTTAATTAGCCTTATTAAAGGTCGCTTGGGTGATATGAGAACGGAACGAGTAACTGAGTCATAAGAACAACGAGGCTCAGATTGGCCACAATTTAGGAACAATTTATGAAAAAAGTTAAAGCTCGGACTCCGATAGTTAAATATTTTTTAAACTTTTACTGAGCCTCAATCTTAAACTTAACAATACAGAATGAATATAAAATGATTCGCAGTTTTTTCTCTATTAATCATTGTCATTGCCTCAAATTATACGCTCTTCATACACGTAAACTTAACTTACCTTGAAGTCAATCATTGTCTTCATGCATACAGCGTACATATAGTGAAATAGGCCAGCTTTTGCAGTATAATAATGACCAACGCAAAATAACAACAAACTTCAATCTAGAAACATTATTACTGTTAAAACCATGCACATATAGAAATAAGAACAATTTAAGAACAATTTGAGGCTTTGCGCCGACATTCTGATTCAGGATTACAACAAAAACAAGAGTCACCGCGCTGAACTTTACAAAGATATAATGGAGTTATCGTCTATTTACACGATTCAAGTATTTGTTGTTTCGGTCTTTGGACAATATTTCTTCTTGTTCATAGTTACAAAAAGAAGCAATGAAGATTCTTAACTTTATGATCAGTCGTATGCAGTTGTTTACCGAATCATTTCAACTAAAACAAGGCCGCCAAGTAAAGCAGTCTCGTCTGCAGTGCCCACCTACCCACCCACACCCACACACACACACACACACACACACACACACACCGCACGCCCTACCTGGAAATGGGTGGTAACTATCTCCTAAGTCCTTTTTCCGGCCTGGGTCAGCGGAGCCTTTATTCTTCAACAGGAACTTCGCATTTAGAAAGACATCACGATAAGCTGGTGCAGTACAAAACGAAATCATTGATATCAGGAAGCAACTCCCTTCAAACAATTTACAATCGACATCAGTCGAACACTGATACAGAGTCGTATGTTTACATAGTAACTTTGACAAAACATCTTGTTTCTGAAAGCGGAAAATATTTAATATTTTTAAAGGCTAAAGTTAATCTAAAAAAATAGCGGAAGTTTATTGTGTTAATACTTAATTCGTTTCGCCTTTTTTTAAAAGAACTTCCAGGCCAAACATTCCCTTAATAACATGTTAAGAACATCCCTAGACTGACAATTTGTGAATAAGTTTGGAGGTATATAGTACTTTGTTAATGAATAATGGAATGCCCGTTATCAAACTGTTAAGAAATGTTGATAAGGGATTTTTATCAGTTATTACAAAAATTAGAATTTGTGTTTAACGGTACCCAGTGAAATATTACCTTCACTCAAAGAGCTTCAACACCTCAATTTTTTCTTGATACGGCATTTTACTTGCACACGGCTCCATGCTAGCACATTTTCCAGTCGGACTAGTGAATAGTGATGTGATTTCTACTTTGACCCCATATCAGTGAAATATACTGAATAATCTGAAATTCCTATATAAATTAAGGAAAGAGTGCCACAGTATTACGGAGACTCTTACTGATAGTAAAAACAATATCTGGCAATTTCTGCTTTAGCAGTTTTAACTCTACAACTGTTTAAGATATATATAATAAAATAAACTAAGGGTGAAGAACAATTTTCCGCGCCATAAAGGGCGCGAGGTTGAAAGAAAGCTCCGTTTCGAGTGATGCTCCGACGAAGGGCTGACGCCCGAAGCGTCAACTTTCTTTCAACCTTACGGTGCATAAAATTGTTCTGTCAATTCTGGTTGATTTTATTATACATTTTACCTACCCGCCGACGCAGTCTGCAGTTTTTGTAAAAACTATTTATTAAGGGTTTTAAAAAACATTTACAAGAAAGGCATGTGTTTTGTTGATGTGGACGGTTAGGAAGCAAACTAGATTACTATAGATTGATATTGAATGCTGATATGCATGTATTTTCTTTTAGTTGAGGTCACTGAATTGTTTGGAATTGGAACTCAGTTGAGATTTTTACTATGTATTAACTTGTGTATTGATGTACAAATTTTACAAAGTAGAATTGTAGCTGTCAGTTTATGGCAAAGTCTTTCAGATGACCATGACAAGCAGATGTGTGTATCATGTTTACTGATTCCTTTGTAAAACCTTCTCCAAGTTATAACATTTAATTACATCATGTGTGTAAATAAAACAATAAAAACATTGATTCGATTAGAAAGATCTATTTCATTGCTGTATCAGCAACAGGTCTGTCCATACTCACAAGACATTTTGGCCGGCTGTTTATTTGCTAACTAATCGACTTCCGCATGTGGCTTCAGATTTTGCCAAAAGGGAAATTGATAGGAAACGTTTAATTGAATTGTTTCCTTCGATTCCACAGTTTTTGCCTCGCAGTCGAGTGGACCTGCAAAGATGACTTGTCCTGCAACAATGATCAATTTTTGCGCTGAAAACTGTCGCGAAAGGCTTTCATTTTTTAAAAAAGCATACTCTATCATACTCCGGGCTTTTTGACAAGTGTGCAGCACATGGCAGCTCGTGACAATGTACTGTCGATGTGTTGAATTACCTAAAATATCTGTCACGTAACAGCTTGACCAGTGAAAACGAAGACTGAAGGATTGCAATTCTTTTGGCATTAATAAAAAAGTCTACAGTTTTTTGTTTATCTCAGTAATCGGAAGAACTGACCTCATAGGCGCTGCTCCGAGGTAATAAACAACACAATTCGTGTAGGTATTTGACATCTCAATTAAGCAGATGTGCCGCAAAAGACCTGAGTGGGTATAGCTTCCTTTCTTCATTGTGCACAAGACTGAATCAATTTTCGCCTTTATTTCCTTCTGTGTGGTCGTGTTATTTTCTTTTGGGTCTTCATTCTCTGAAGAGATCCAAGGCTCAAGAGCTCAGAGAACAAGTTTTGGAAGAAGAAGCACATTAACTCGACGGTGAATTTTCCCAAACCTCGGATATATTGACATGCAATTGTACATCGCGATTGCCAAAACTTTGTTTCAGAATAGGAACTTTGACCGAGGCTTGTCATTCCAAAATATCTGTCAAATCCAGCCTCAAATTATTCCTATTTAATGTTTTTATTTCAGTTTTATTACTACTTTCGTCAACAACATTTGTTGGCCATATGTAAAATTTTCAGTTGTATCGCGTAAAACATTTCTGCTGCCAAAGACTTCAGGAACAAAACGAAAAAGAAAAATGTCTGTAATTTTGTGGTGGATAGGCAAAGCAATTTTATTATTATTATTATTATTATTATTATTAGTAGTAGTAGTAGTAGTAGTAGTAGTAGTAGTAGTAGTAGTAGTAGT
>JANSTR010175153.1:0-16491 GCA_025434805.1 Antipathozoanthus remengesaui | reverse complement strand
CTTAGCCCCCCCCCTCCCATTTACCAGCCCCTTTCATCCCCATAAATAATGACCACTTACTTATATGCGGGTGTTTACTTTATTCAAATACTTTATTCAAATATTTGGCAAGCGATGCTGCTGTTTCGACAAAAATCGTTGTTACATATTAATTTTAACGTAAAACCAAAACTTCGTGTTTATTCACTTTTATCCAAGGGCGATTATGAAATTGTACAGAAGTTGATATTCATTCAACTTACAATTTGCCTTTGGATCGTCTAAATATTTATTACATAAACGGGCCGGATGCCGCCGACGTATATCAAACATTTTTTGAGTTTCCCAGAGAACTGGTATCCACTGGCTTCTGTGTTTTCGTGGTGTGCATTTGGTCATAATTTGAGTAAATACATATCAGACACTCATCCAGAAATTCGCAAAAAAGCTTCAGCTTTATCAGAATAGGAATTATACCAACAACAGTCCAAAATATTTTGTCTACCATGCCGTACGTCGCGTACAAAATGCACATTTGAAGTCGAGACACAGGCATGGACAGTGTGTTGTCCCAAAAGTTTTAGTGGTGGTTGCAACCGCCATTTTGAAGTACAGGATTTTGTTCCTCGCACTGTTCATGACTGAAACAAATTACCCCAGTTTGTACTCCAGTTTATCATTGATAAGACCTTAGCGTAAAATAATATTAATGTAATGTATGGCATCCATATATAATGAGCATATCATCCATATTAATGAGCGTAAGTGGCATCCATACTAAAAAGCTTAATTGGCAGCCATAAATAATAATGAGTGTCTCATCTATATTAATGAGCGTAATCGACGATTTCCTTTTTATGCTTTCCCCATTGTTTCGCATGTACGAGCTTAACTAGGGCACGTTTGGAACCCGTGCCGTATCCAGTCGTCGTTTTTGTACTCATCGCGCCTTAGGGCCCGTCTACACTAATCCGTTTTCAAACGAATACGGAGACTTTTTTTGCTCAAGACACACTACAACGCCAAAAACGATCACCAGAGTGGAGCGATTTGAAAACGATGCTGTTTGAAAAAATCCAGTTCTCTAGTGGGACGGAGAAAACGATCACGTCACCAAACCACTCAACCGTGAGCATCCAAAATGGCGAACAGACGCTAACATGTGCTTCTCTCGTGATCGGGATACGGAAACACGTTGTAGTGTGGAAGGGCGAAAACGATACGAAAGCAATAAGTGTGGACGCAAATCTTTTTGAAAACGGAGCAAAACAGCTCCGTTTTCGTTTGAAAGTGCCATCTATTTATTGTACAATCTGAGACAGCAATTATATTTGAGGTCTATTCAATGCAGTGCACGCATCAATTACGGCTCATTTAATACAATGAGGCTATTAAAGCCACCAGTGTCCGTTCGCAAACACTGATCACTTAAAATAAAGTATACGGGTTATGCGAACATCAAATTATACTCATGTTTGTAACAAAAACATGCATGAAAACAACAGATACATTTGTAAAACAGTAGGAAAAGAAAATCTTAAAGACAAATACTCACATACAGCAATATATTGTCAAAGCGTTGGTAATTTATATGCAAATATCAATGAATATTTATCAAGTAAGACAACAAGTGAGTACCACATAGGATTTGTAATACCGAGAGTTTAAAAAGTGCCATCTTTCGCATGCTAAGCGTGTATCGTTGTGGTGTTGTATCAATCGACCTTCAACTGATCTGTTAGCGGTTACCCTCGTCTCTCAGAAAAAAGCGAACAAAAACCACAGAAAAAAACTATTAGCGTATTGTACTCGTACAATTGCAAACAAACTTCTGTTTGCAGAAATACAGAATATTTTCTAAAAACTAATTTCATAAACGGAACACTTTAATACTTGCAGTGATGGTGATTTTGGCCAGGCAGATGGTCTTGGTTTTTATAGGTGTACGTTTGAAGTAAATAATCATTTGGTAGATAAGTATTGTGGTAGCAAATGCAATCCCTATACTAGTACAACGGGCTAATGTTGATGAATCGAGGATACTTCATGTAGCGAAATCAAGCAAAAGTTCGTTTGCATGCTGTGCGTTGCAGTGTTGTACACTTATCTGTTTTCCCATGTTCTCATTTTTCTGCTTTCGTATTCTTTCTCTCTTACAAATTCATTGAATTCAGCATTAAAACTGCGGTTCCAAAACTGCATTTCAGACGCTTGTTGAAAACAATAATAAAGTTAACATTACACATATATTTTCAGAAACTAACCCAGTTCAATAGCCAAGCACAAATAGTTTATAATTTGCCTAACCCGTGTAAAATAGAAAAGACTGGAACTAGATACATACGGCAGTGGGGGAGGGGTCGGTGAAATAAACGATTATTAAATCATTATTACACAAAAACAGAAAGAACAGATTATAAATATTTTTCAGGGAGAGAACTTGAAGAAGAAAAAAATCCGAATATGAAAACACTCAAAACATATTCAACTGTATGTTTACCTATATTCTCATATAAAGCTGACTTATTCTTAAAGTTTAGGCGCCTGAATAGTTCGCCGACGGCCCGTGTTTATATTCGTGTCCCGTGTATAACGACAGTTTTCGCAATGCCTTATAGCTTCTCGCAAAGACTGTTTAGTTACACGCTCCAGCCGAATACGGCAGCGAATACGGCTCCACTTGCTTCATTCTGTTCCGAGTTGCTCATTCTTCTCCTAGTTAAGGTCATTCCCATGAAAAAAAATCGCATATAGAATTTTTCTCAAACTTTCTCAGGCTCTTCCTTTGTATATGTTGACTCCAAAAATGGAATAAAAAGTGGGGGTCATCGACTTCGTTTTGGAGTTACAGAGTGTCAAAGTATGGTCATTTTATTCCAATTTAGTCAAAAAAGCCGTCATCGCAGTTTTTTTGTCCAACCGCCAATAACAAACTATTACTGATGTACACTAGGCTGACATATATTCTTATCACTTTCTGTTAAGTTTTAGTCGACTAAGCTACACATTTAAGGAGTTTTTTCAACTAATGTCATTAATTAGCATGATTAATTAGCGTAAATTCCTAGTTGAAAATATCTATAAATGGCCCACCAGAAGGATTTCAGTGACCCAAATTCTGTACTTTCTATCAATAGATTTTGTTTAAATTTTTGCACTAGTTGGGAAAAGTTATTTTGTTACAAAATTGAAAAATTGAAAAAAGGGGGTCCCCGATTTCAGTTTTTAGATATTCAGCAAAATAGTGAAAAAAATTAGCATCAAAACGGTATTTTCTGCGGCCAGGTGCGAGCACGCCTCGATTTGTGTCCAAATGAATGAAATCGATTCTACTCAGCAAATACATGAATCGTTAGGCAAAATTGAGCCATTAGTAAGAAATTTTAGTATAAATATAACATTTGTGAAAATGCGTTGAAGAGCTGCGCAATGCAAAACAGAGGAATGACCTTAAGGACAAAGAGGACATTTTGACTCGGAGCAAAAATAGGCAGAGTGAAGTAAAAAATGAGCAATTCAGAGCAAGAATGAGCAGCTCCGAGCAGACATGAGCAGCTTGGTGCGGACATTTATTCATTAGTCGAGTTTTTATTATTTTCCGGTAATATGACTCCTTTTTCATCTCATGAAGTTATTCAAGTCTCTCCATCAAAATATGTTGTAATTCTTTTTGATTGGGAATCCATGTATTTATTGCCTAGGAAAGTTACAACTGAAACTAAAACAAGAGTATTCCAATACATAGAATTCTATACACAAATAAAATGCTTTTTAAAATGGAAATTAGTGACACAGATAAATACACTTTCTGCAATCAAGAAATAGAGACGATGGAGCATCTTCTAGTTTCTTGCATACACACATCACTCTTTTGAAATAAAGTTATTGAATAGCTAAAATTGTATAATATCCACAAAGAATTGAACAAGACTAAAATCTTGTTTGGTATTTTGGAATGCAAAAATTTTATTCTTGTCAATCATATAATATTGGTAGCCAAACAAGTCCTCTATAAATGCAGAAACAAAAAGTTAAAACCAGATTTTACAATTTTTCTAGAATGGCTTAGGAATGTTTCTATAACTGAACACAATATAGTCCAAAGGAGAGGAGCTTTAGAAATCTATTATAAGAAATGGGAAAAATTAATTCCATGGCTGCAGACCGCACCAATAATTCCAATATCACAGTAATTGCTGTAATCTGCTCTTCTTTTTGAAATGTTGTAATCATATTCATGATACTATTTTTTTAAATTTTCCTCTGTTTGTGTTGTAAATATTGTTATCGAAAATAATAAAAAAACTTTTCAAAAAATGTTGTAATTCTTTTCTATAAATTAGTAGCATCGTATTATGGGCCTTTGTCCTTGCGCTGGCTAATGATCCCCCTTTTCGTGAAACTTATGAACAATATCTTCCTCATCCTCAGTCGTTCACCTAGACTTCATTTCTTTATCTGAACCACCTGTTTCATACATTTTATACGTGTCTAAATGTCGTTTCAAATTATATGATCTTGAAAACATTTTATCACAGTACGAGCACAGTTTCAATGACATGACTTGAAGCGAATCAAACAAATAATTTTGCAGTATTCGTAGACACTTAAGGAGATGCTTTTCTCATTATTTGCTCCTCTCTGCTCAGTTTTTGCTCTGAGTTGCTAACTTTTTGCTCTGAGTTGCTGATTTTTTGCTCTGAGTTGCTGATTTTTTTTTATTCCGAGTTGCTGATTTTTTGCTCCGAGTTAATGAACAAGAACTATTATAGAGGGCCAACAAGGCCTTAACGCAGTACAAGAAGTGCAAACCCAGTCCGAACGGGCCAAAGACAGACTATAAAGGTCAGGCGGGAAAGTCGGGCCATATTGCCAAATTTACAGTTGTTTGGGCCTAACTTTGGCCGAGCTTCCTACCCTGGCGTAGCTGGAGCCAGGCAGTACAAACTTGTCGGAGCAGACGTCACAATGCTGAACCAAAAATCGGATTTGCTCAAGGTGACTGACCACAGTTTCTTCAGGTAGTCAGCGGTGTGGCTCAACATGACGCGGATTTTAAAAACCTGTCACATCCGATTTGCTCTGTGTGTAGACACACAACGTGGCGGCGAAAATAGTTTTTCTTGCTATCGTCGTTTTCACTTTATAATGTATTGTTTTAACTTTCATTACTTCCCAAAATAAGAAAATGTGATTAGTAAGTATTATACTAAGCCTTTACCTGCTTTATGCAAAATGTGTTCGTGGTAAGTATCGAAATGTAGCTATTGTATAGTCGTGAGGACAGATTGACAAGAAACTACACTAATTTGAGTACCTATATTTTTTGCTTTGAACTACTCTAAACTGTTCACAACACGTACACTCGCGCGATCGCATGTTCGAACAAACGCAAATACTGCGCATGCATGCTTGCGAGCTTTCTTTCGTAAACGAATAGGAATTGCTCAAAATTTGGTCATTAGAAATTGATTAATTTTTGTATGATTTCAGTCGAGATCACGGGCCAGTCACCAAAAGCAAAAAAGTTAAAATCTGACAGAGGAAATCGGCACTGTGACCAAGAATTTAGTTAACCAAACTTTTGTAAATGAATGCACAACTGTCTACCACAGTTGTGTGAAAACCAGGTCATGAAAACTACATGGTATAACTTACATGTGAGGAATTTAAAAAAAAAAATCTAATGAATAGTTTTTTTGAAAAATAAAAAAAAGTGATTTTTTGGTTGCATCTGATACGTTGCCATGGAAACAGACCGAACGACAACGAAACCTACACTAATTGACTCTTCTGGTAATGTATTTCAGTTGTACCAAATTTGGGCTTACCAGCTATTAGAACTGAGAAGTAAAGCCGTGTTGAAGTACAGGTACTCAAACAAGTCATAACGGTCACCCTAAGTTTGATTGCTGAGCAATGCTAACGTAGCTCCTAAAAGTTGTAACATTTAGGACTGTTTAACTAATGCATGCGATATTAGTTATGAGGAGAACTGTTTGAACTAATGTAGGTATGGCCATCTGTGAATGTCATTCCATTTTGTAGGTAGTGATAGCTTGAAAATCCGTATTTGGTATAATATGTGTGCTTTTCTACTAAGGAATAGTACCGCTTAAAGAAATAAAATAAAATAAAATTAGTAAATTGTCTTTTTCCATTGTCTGCCTCTGCATGTACTAATGAATAAATGTGCGCACCAAGCTGCTCATGTCTGCTCGGAACTGCTCATTCTTACTCTGAGTTGCTAATTTTCTTTACTTCACTCTGCTTATTTTTGCTGCGAGTCAAAATGTCCTTTGGCCCAAACTCGGAGCAGAATGAGCAACTTGGAGCAAAGTGATCAAGTGGAGCCGCATTTGCTACCGTATTCCGCTGGAGGGTGTAACTAAACATTCTTTGCGAGAAGCGATAAGGCATTACAATAACTGTCGTTATACACGGGACGCGAATATAAACATGAGCCGTCAGCAAACTGTTCAGGCGCCTAACCTGTAAGAATAAGTCAGCTTTATATGAGAATAAAGATAAACATACATTTGAATCTGTTTTGACTGTTTCCATTTTCGTTATTTTATCTTCTTCAAATTCTCTCACTCAAAAATAATTATAATCGTTGCTTAATTTTTTTGTGTAATACTGATTTAATAATCGTTTATTTCACCGATCTTTCACTGCCGTATGTAGCAAGTTGCAGTCTTTCTATCTGACGCAGATTAGGTAAATTATAAACTATTTGTGCTTGGCGATTGAGCTCGGTTAGCTTTTGAAAATAGGATGTGTAACGTTAACGTTAGTGTCGTTCTCAACGAGCGTTTGCAGCCGAGCCCGTGCAATGCAGTCGTAATGCTGAATTCAATGAATTTGTAAGAGAGAAAGTATACGAAAGCAGAGAACATGGCAATACAGATAAGTGTACAACTTTTGTCTGATTTCGAAATATGAATTATCCTCGATTCAAGAAAATTAGTCGGTTGTAATAGTACGCCTGTTGCCTAAACTGGAGCTTGTTAGAAACCGCAATAACACAGGGAAATATATTCTTTACATTTTGATATTGTGTAATACTGTATTCCGCTAGCGGGATTGCATATATTACCACAATACTTACCTGACAAATGATTACTTCAAACGTACACCTAAAATTAGAACCATCAGCCCAAATTCCCATTCACTGCAAGTATTAAATTGTTCCGTTTATGAAATCAGTTTTTAGATTTCATGCGTTTGAAAGGAAAAATATTCTGTATTTCTGCTAACAGTAGTTTGTTTACAATTGTACGAGTACAATATGCTAATAGGTTTTTCTATGCTTTTTTTTGCTTTTTACTCGCGCGCGCTGTGCTGTGCGCAAGCGAGTCTAAAAATGGCCTCTGAGTATTTTTATTATTATTTTTATGTTTTTTTTGTTAGTGTCGCACCCGACGGCGCATGCGTCACTTGAGCCCACGTTACTTTTTAACAATCAATGGCTAATCTTTGTGTCTCACGTAGCATTATTTGCACCCTCGCTACGCTCGGGCGCAAATGACGCTACTCGGGCCAAAAATAAACTATATGCCCTCCAAACGTCATGTGATTATCCTATTTGCATTAGATTCGGCACATGTGAAGTTCGACGTTTGGCCCGGGCCCATATTGCGCTTCCAGGGGAACATTTCTCACGTCAGTACTCACTGCCACTGGCCATGCATGCTATCAAAAAACATATTCAACTCGGAAAGAAAATGGTTTACCATTTGCTGCCGCAGAACAGCAAGGTTAATAATTGCCACTTGGTTCTGTTGCATCTTTAAACAGATTACAAGTACCGAAACTGTCAACGCCAAAGTTTCCTTTGCGCCATGTTGCTATCAAATGCAAATGTCTGAATCAAGAAGTTGCCCAACATGAATAATTGCACGTGCGAAAAACGCTCAGTTGATTAGAAGCCATGCATTGATTGTTAAAGTAACGTGGGCTCAAGTGATGCATGCGCCGTCGGGTGCGACACAAATAACAAATAAAAAAAATAATAATACTCAGAGGCCATTTTTAGACCTCGCTTGCGCACAGCGCAGCGTGAAGTGCGAGTAATAACTAAATAGATATGATGGCATTGTCTGTGGGAAAAGAGCTGGTCATGTGTGTATGTTGGGGGGGGGGGGGGGGCAGCGAAGGTGGTACAATTATTAAAAAATATAATAACTGCATCCCACAATAATAACAATGATAATGACAGTGATAATTCATAACAATATATTAGCACAATGACCCGAGAGCAAAGGGGTGGTGGTCTAGGAAGAATGATTGACACATTCCGATTATGCTCATTAGTGCACATTCCGATTCCGTTGAATCGTGCACTCATTATTGTGGATGCTATTTACACTTATTAGTATGGATGCCATTTACGCTCATTAATATGGATGATATTCCATTACACATGGATGCCACACATTCCATTAACGCTAATGGGGGCATACTACTTTCACTGATGCGCTCTTGTAAATTGCGTGAAAATTAGCAGGGTAGCTTAGCAGTTACACGTCGTGGTATATAACGTGATTGTTTCCATTTTTGTTGTTGAAAAGGTACTTCACTTGGATTTCCAAAGAATTCCAAGTTTACAATTGCTTCTGGTGAATGATTGAAGAGAAAATTCGGCTCTGTTTCATTGGCTTTACAGCCGCCAAGAGAGATCAAAGCAGTGCGAAGGTAACAAAGTTTCCTCATGCTCTTCAATTCAAAGTTTGTACTGTTCGCCAGCATTGAGAAAAGTTTTCTTGATTGATTCAACCTCTTCGGGGAATTTGACGAAATTTGCTTGGCACGGTGTGAGACAGTAAGAATAAAATTATGCTTCCAGTTATTGAGAGTGTTAGATTTTCAGTGAACGGTCAATTTACCAGGTTTCTTATAAACGGACTTGTGTACTATTCCACTCGGCCATGCGAACTACAAATTCACCGAGATAATTTTTAGTCATGTTTTCTAATGCAGAAATAAAATGATTAGAGGTAGAACTCTACGAATGACCTGGGGAAAGATCAAGCCCGACGGGTGAGAAGACTTGGGGGCGGCCAGAACCACGACACTACCTGAACTGTTACCATCAGAATTTGCCAATGTAATAATTATGGGGCAAGCCTTCCAATCGATTGAAAACTGGAACTGGTAATTCTGTTCGCCCTTTATAAGTAAAGATTGTGCATTGCATTGTATGGTAAAGTCCTGGTCAAACGTAGATGCAAGTCAGTGCAAGTTTAAACCTTGAGTTTCGTTTGGCCACCAACTTGCATGGATTTGCACTGACTTGTGTCGACTGTAAACCCTGCTCACATTTTTGTGCAAATAAACGCAAGTCCATGCACGTTTTCACCGTTTGGCCACAAAACGCAAGTCAACGCAAGTTTGCTCATAAGTTTTCGAAAAACCATTTTCTTCTCTTCTTGTCATCCACATTATTGTTTTTCCACGCTTCGAAGTCCTCTTCTGTTTCGGATAGCAAAAACAAGTAAACTACCGCTCTGCGTTTTCTCTTGATAGCAACACGAAGTACCATTATAACTTGTATTCACAAGCTTTGTCTGCGCGAGACTGTGTCTTACTGGTTTTAAAAAACGTGCAAGTCCGTTTGGCCACCCAACTTTAATCATTGCAAGTTTTGTCGCAAGTTTCAAATTCAAAACTTGCCCTGACTTGCATCTACGTTTAACCAGGGCTTAAGACGGTAGTCCAAAAGTCCTACGAAATGTAGAACTGTATTGCAAACCTTTGTCTAGCAAAATATAATCAGATTCAGTGTTGTGCAACGATTCAGCAGTGAATATTTTCGTCTAATTATTTTGATTGCCGGTATACTTGTCTTTCCAAATAATGCAAGGACCTAGTTAAGAAATGTGTGTAAGTAGAATGGAGCCTTAACTCACAAGGAAGAATATTTGACGAGCTGTTTATTATTCCCTGAAGCCATTCACTCTCTTCCTATTTACTATATAGTTTGTAATAAGAAAGTGCAAGTGATCAAAAGTTTATAAAAGAAATTCAGTTAATGTATGAAGTTCGAGTATTCATTAATTCATGAATTCTTTAAACCGTTCAACAAACCTAACACCTTCTTCACATCTGAGCTAAGGGAAACGACATCTTGGTTCAAGCGCATCACCTGCCTATCAAGTTTTCTAACCATTTGGTTTATGTCTGGTGTGTCCAAGTCGCAGAGAGAATCCGTTGAACCAAGGATATACTGCAATTTTGCAACACATTCTTTTGTACTTGCTACATCCTCAAAAATTTCTACCAACCGTGAATCACTAAACGTAAGTTCGCCATTTGTCTCATTTAAACGATCTTCTTCGCGTTCATCGCACGTCGAGAGACAACTGAAGTTCAAAGCAGGAGCAGAGAAACTACTTCGCAAGGGACGCGTTGGTATATCTTGTTCCATTTCTGCAAAGTTGATTTTTGTCTCTGAGCGATGATTGGAGAGATTACTGGATAAACTTGCTTTCGAGAAAGATTCGTGAGGAAAAGGTAAATCATACGGCCGAAATGGTTTGCTACTTGAAATATCTATCAATGAACTGTTTCCTGTACAGTTTGTCAGTTCACTACTCTCCGGCCGCCTTTCTCGACTAAGCGAAGGATCGGACGTGAGTGACGAAAACGACAATGTTAAGGTAGTATCCTTAGAACCTGAAGACAGATCACCGTAGCCATTTACACAATTCGTTTTATTTGTTTCACTATTACGGGTTTGGTTGTCTGTATTATCTCGATATTCGTTTAGAATGCATCCTTCTTTGTCGTTGTTTCTAATGCAATTAGGATAATAGAAGGTTCCTTGCACATCATTGCCCTTTGCTATCTTGTTATATTTTTCAGTTTCGTTCCCTCTATTTTCGCCCTCACTTCCGTCGCTGCTGTTGTATCGATTTAGATGCGCATTTGTCGTGTAGTTACGAACAGGCTTATCATTTCCCCCTTTTATCTCTTTACTGGTTACACTTTCTCCATCACTAAGTGAATCTTTGTTGCTTTCTCGACATGTATCGCACCTTTCGGTCTCGGCACAGGAGCACGTGATTGATGACTCTCGCATTGGTGGAACAAAGTCAGAGTAAGGGTTATTAACATTCAGAACAAGTTGTGCGAAAACAGGTGGAACAACGACTGAAGACAATTTTCGTCTTCCACGTGGGTTGATAGGACTTTCCGTGGAATCACATTGCAAACGAGAAGATATTTCAGAGCAGCCACCTTGTAATTGCTTGCGTCTAATTGGGCCTTCACTATATGAGGTGGACTCGTTGCTGTATGTGGACTCGTTGCCGGGGAAGAACCTGTTTTCATTGTAATCTTTAAGATGATTTTGTCGAGATGTCTGCGAGGTTAGGTTCATTCTTGACGAAATTGTACGTTTGTTAGCTTCATCACTGAAATCATCTCCTACGTTTTCATCGCGATCGTTATCATTACAACCACGGTACAGATGCTTGGAGAAATCATTGTTAAATCCTAAAGAAGAAACAGGTGAATTGTACGGGCTTCCAGTTTTCCTCCTTCGTGTGTCTGAAGAAGAAGGGCTGTTTGCACTGTACCGAGATCTTCCGAAAGACTTAACAGAAGTCAATGGAGATCCACTGACTGAAGAGTTAGTATCTGTATTGGAACGCCCCCTTCTTTGTACAAGATCGTTACATGGTGAAAATACGTGTGACTTTATGCTGGCGTTTGACTGATTGTTACCAGAACAATTTAGCGACCAAATGGGATTATTATCGAGAAGACGATGTGTTCTTGAATGTTCTGAAAAATATGAATCATTTGTTTTGGACCGGGTCCTTCCGTATCTTTCATCTGACGATACCGGGAAAGCAAAGGGAGAAGCACAGCCCTCACGTGAAGACAAAATAGTCTCGTCTCCCAACTGATTTTCAGAAGGTACAGATGACCTTGAGCCAAGTGTGTGTGAACGTTGTTTAACAAAAGACTTCCTATGCGTGACTGGGGAAGTCACTACACAGTTATCGCCCATTTCAATAAGTCCATTCGTGGAGCTCTTTGGCGTAGATGAAGCAGAATTAACCACATGATGTTCTTCAGAACTTGTCAATTTTCTGTCTATCCCTATGAAGGTTACTGGAATCCCACTGGTGATGTCACTATGCCCAAAACTGCTCTTTGCACTGGCACTCGACTCTTCGTTAAGCATTGAAAGTCCTTCTCTATTCGCTGTTTTCAGTCCAAGACTAGTATTGTCCCATTCTAAACTTTGGTTAGATGTTAGCCCGCTGCTTTCTTCACCGGGAGACTTTATTTCTTGGCAACTCTGAGACGAGTCAGGACTTACCGGAAGAGACTCCATAGCAGTGGGCTCCTCGCGAGTTCTCGAAGAATCCTCATTATGCAAAAGTGGTTTTAATTCACGATTTTTACTTTGATCACGTTTGATAAATCGATTTCTCCTGTCATTTGCAGTTTTGAGATATCCCATTAAAGAAGACTCTGCTGACATATGATTATTCGTTCGTTTGAAACGAGACACACCACCGATTTTTTCCCTATAATCTGAAAAAAAGTCATTTGTTTCGCTCGCATTTTCCTCTTGAGCAGAATCAACCCTATCTTCGGCATCATTGTCTTCCTCTTCATCTTCTGAGATTGAATCCAGGCAACCGCGTCTCCAAATATCACGCTAAAACAAAAAAATAGCAGTTATAGATTCAATTAGAAATCTCAATTTTTTTAGCTTTGTTTCTTGCATTTTAAAAGAAATTATGTGAATAAAATAAATGAAATATAAGCTGCTTCATTTAATTTTGGGCAATTCAAACAACAATTCATGCAACTTGTTAAAATTGATACGGTTATATTTGTCACTGTACGTTTACATTGCAAGTCGTATGCCAATTCTGTAAGACGTATTGCCTAAGTCGCTTCCAAGTCGTAAGTCAATTTTGTAAGACGCATTACCTGCACTCGCTTCCAGGTCGTAGGAAGGAAACCTGCAGTGAAAAATACATTCCCGACCAAGTAAAGACCTTGCTACACTGATTTGTTTTGTGGAATTTTAGCTCTGAAAACCGTTGCATAAAGGAGAACGAAGCAAAAACTTTTCGGTATTTTGTTGATGGCCATCTTGAATTTTGACGTCACTGCGCACGGGACGGGATCTTGCGTAGGCTGCACGCTAGTCCTCTGAAGAAGAACAATCTTCATCTGTCGAGTATTTCGGCTTGAAACTGAAAGGGGACACAGCCTTGCGAAAGAAAACGTTTCCCATCTAGCCATTTTGATATGATTACGAGTGCAACTCGCCCAGGCCAGGCTGCAAAGACTATTGGCAAAATACCGAAAGGTTTAACTCCATTCTCGTTTATGCGACGGTTTTCAGCCATAAAATTTCACACCACAAATCAGTGCAGTATGGTCCTTTATATGGCCGGTAACGTATTTTTCACTACGGGTTTCCTTTAAGATGTATTACTTCACTCGCTCCCAAATCGTAAGTCAATTCTGTAGGACGTATTACCTCACTCGCTCCCAAATCGTACGTCAATTCCAGTTTCTCTGCGAATTTGAACCCAAAGTCCGGATAAAGCTGAAGAACCTCTTGGAAGCGATCACGTGTTATGTATAATACATCACAATAGGTCAAGGCCCTGACGTCTCCATTTGATCGACGAATGGGTGTCTTTCGGGAAATATCTTCTCCAAACAGATCACCTTTACCTGCAGGGAAATATAATTACACATATCTCTACTGATCGATTTTGTGCTATTCATAGCTACATATACAGTAGGTTTAATGTTTTATATGGGATGAAATGACATCTAATTTTCCCTCTGATTAGTTCAGTGACTGTGATCCGCAAGGCGCGAAGGCTCGTTAATCTGGTGACCTCAGCGCCTCAGATAATTTGCAATTCGGGAAGGAAAACAGATTATTTATTTTGAAATATTTTAACTTGCGATGCTTCTCGTCTGTAAGCCTACCAAGAATTGCAGCGACCGATTCGCCTTGAAGCACCTCCATGGAACCAGCTTGCAGATAGTAGATGGAGTTCACAACATCATTCTGCATCAATATGTGGTCGCCAGGACCAATGTACACCGGACGAATGCGGAGTGAGAGATCTCGTAGACAGCCGCGGGGGGCCTGGGCAAATGTTGGTAACTCAAGTAGCGATCGATACAGGTGCATGCACACGTCAGCTTGGAGTTCGAGTGGGAACATGTTGAGAACCTGTACAAAAAAGCTCGGTTATTGCTATCAACAACTGGGTCGTCGTTATCAACAACTAGGTTATCGTTAGTAATAACTGGCTTATCGTTATCGACAACTAGGTTGGAGTTAAAATCAGCTATGATATCTTTATCAACAACTGGGTTATCGTTATCAACAACTGAGTTCGCTTTATCAACAATGGGGTTAGCATCATCAAGAAATGGGTTATCTTTATCAACAACTGGGTTATCGTTATCAACAATTTGTATAGCGTTATCAACAATTAATTGGGTTATCGATACCAACAACGAAAGGTATTGTATAAGTTAGCCAATGTTTTTGGTGATACCATATTTGAAAAGTTGTTATAGATTCTATACTAGTCTTGGAAATACTATTATCCTTTAATTGCCAACGAGCCAGCCGAGCGAAGACGCGAGGCTGGCGAGGTGGCAGCATCATAAAGCCGTACAAGGACAGTGCACAAGCGTGAAAAATCTCAAATTTTCGTGAGAGATGTAATGTTCGGTAAGAAAATTGTAGCCAATCGGAGGTGCGCTAAGAACTGCATCGAAACTGCAGCCAATGGGAGTGCGCTAAAGATGTATGTGACGTCAAGGCGGTGTGGTTCCTCGGCAAATTGGAGTCGTGTGGCAGCATGTGAAAAGTTATTTGAGGTAAGAAAAGCAAAACGTTCTTTTCGCGTTCGTGTGTGAGCTTTATTTGTTTTGATAACCTTCCACCCGTGGGCTCGGCAAATTGGAGTCGTGTGGTGGAGTTGTGTTTGCTTTATGTGGAAAGTTTTTTGAGGTAAGGAAAGCAAAACGTTCTATAAAATTGCTGAAAACTATGACTATTTCTTGTGTGGTTCCGCTCGTTGGTACTTAGCGATAGCTACAACTAGTTTAAAAGGGAACCAAACTCAACAAGAGTTTGAATAAAGAAGCAAGGGATGTTAGATATGTTAAAATATTGTGAATGTTGTTGTGTGATAAGCACCGCAGGCTTGGCAATCTCTTCTTTTCTTGTTGTGGGAGAATATCTCGAATCCTTGAATAGATCTCGCATAGCCCGCTTTCTTTTTCCCTCTACTGGATAGTAAAGCGAGAGAAGGCTGTTAAATACTGAATCCTCCCAAACACTGTAGTTTATCAAGTACAGAAACAAACCTCCCGTGTGTCAACACCACCTGATATTGACCAGTTTGTGTGGAAGTAGTCCTCCAGACGATTAGACAAGTCCATTTCAATACGATGGACTCGGATAAACTGTTTTATTTCGTTTGACCGGGAGTGATACCGCACTCGATTAGCGTAGAGTTTCTGGATAATAGCAGCTACATTGCCAAATATGGCAGCATGCATCACAGCTGCAAAGAAGAAAAGGTATTACAAGAAAGCTTCCATCCGGAACAGTAGTGTTGTTAAAAGAGGTGGACTCATACCCGGCGGGTATGCATATCTACCTAAATACATACATACCTACTTTCTTGCATATAACTATAAATATGAACACACATACCTGCCTAAATATATACATACATACTTACCTACATATACCTACAAGTACATACATACCTACCTACCCACCTGTATACATACCTACATACATACCTACTTACATACATACATGCATACCTACAAATACCTACATACATACATGAATTCCGCTCCTGAATCATTGATATAGGTTGGAAATAACACTTAAATGCCCTCTCTCTCTCTCTCTCCCTCTTAGTCCTTGTGGTCTCCAGTGGGGCATAGGGCCGCAACAATGAATTTGGGTATATAATTGCGGTTTCCGTAACTAGTGCTTTTTACGGGGTGAGGTTGTTGGCGCAACGCCCAACCCCCAACCTGGAGGGATTTAAATGCCCCAAGGATTTCTAAATAGCTTGTGAATGTGGCGCGAACCGTTATAGAGTGCAAACTTGAATCGGTTAGTTAGCTAATATTTAATATGAATCCAGTCAGGCATACACATATACAGAGTATATATGACTGTCTACATAGACAAAGTGTCCAACCGTCCCGATTTAGGGGAGATATACTGCTTTGGCTCGAGACTCGGATTCAGTCAGGACGCGAAAGTACGGATTGTAAAGATCAGCGACCTCAAGCCAACGAGCACAGAAAGATATATTTATAAGGTATAATAAAAAGAACTGAGAGTTGACGAAAACAATTTTCCACGGCATAAATTTGGAAGAAAGCTGCGCTGACGTTTCGAGCGCAAGCCCTTCGTCGGAGCATCTGAAAAAACTGAAACAGTGAAACACATGCTCCGACGAAGGGCTTGCG
>JANSTR010175042.1:0-16514 GCA_025434805.1 Antipathozoanthus remengesaui | reverse complement strand
TCTACAAACCATTTCGGAAATTTGTACTTCCCTAAAAGTTTAAATATCGATCTCACGATATATTTTAATTAATACAGACAGATGCCATGTAACATCCCTTAATTCTGACTCGCTTTATACACGGATATTGAACTGGAAGAGGTGTATAAAATCCAAGTATTGCATGCCATGATCAGTTGTTCTATAAAGTACTTTTGTACTGTTTTCTTATTTCCTATACTACTGTTGTCTTTTTTGCGCACTAAGAGGCAGATAGTAATTCTACTGCGATTTTACTTATCACCGTCGCGCCAAGAGGAAATCAGTTGTAAGATTTAGGTATTTTCAAGAAAGATTGATGCATTCGTTAGAATTGATGTACATGGAGTACAATAACGCGAGAACATGGAAACATCTTATCAGTGTATCGTGTCAACAAGTCAGCAGCACAACCCCTGAGGCACGTCAATTCGAATGCACCGTTTTAAAGAGGAATATTGCAGAAATTAACATCACAGGAAATCTGTTAGTTTTTCTTAATTAAAACAAATGTTTTCAAAAGTAAAGGATAATTATTGTAAAATTCAAACATGTTTACAATTTACGTGTAAAATTTTATAAATAGGATTCTTCTACACAAAAAACCTGAGCTATGGGCGAGTTCAGTACATATAAATGTTTTATTTCTAACACTACAAATACAGTCACATAGTCATAGACCACAATTTGCCATTTTACGGTTTCGAAGTTGATTGTAGATTTGTTAAGTATATGTTCCATTTCAAGGGCTGGATTCGGTGTGTGTCCGAAAAGTTACTAAAAAAGGTTTAAACTGCCAAATGTGTGAAGCTAGCCGGCTTGTGTTTCCTTAATTAATGATTCACAATAAAATATGGACTCATTGTTTTCAAGAACCCGTAAGTAATGTGACATCCGCCCGCAGTTTGGAGGCGAAAAATGAACATAATAGTTTAGAAAATCAGATTGTGATCTGACAAGCGTCATGTTTTCTAGTAACTCTACATCAATTAATTAAAATAATTTTCGCAGCTGTTTCTCAACCAATGTGTCAAGCAATTGTCAAGTGATTTATGAGATTAGAGCCGGCGTTTCTTGCAAATAATATACACTGAAGATCTTGAAGTTGTAACTTAACGCCATTCAATGCTTGTCATTTTGTTTCTCACCAGAATATAAGCGCTCTGTCAGATCACTTTTAAACAATTAAAAATGAGACTGAGAGACTGCGGAAAACATAACTGAAAAAAGAACAGGTTAATTGAAAGTATATACAGAAAGCTTCCTAAGGTATAGGCAATCGAGAATACGCTTTTACGACTTGCAGCAAAGCAACGTTTTGGGAAAGTGACAAGAATCGCGATTGCATGATCTGTGAGTTTGACAAACGCGGTAAGGTATATAATACTTGTTCAGTTCTATCTATATTTACGCGACTGTTTCTGTTTAATGTGTAACACTTTCTCCTTCGCATTAACAAACACATAAATTTTCCTCACAAAATTTACGTTTCCCCAGTGATATTGTACATAATGCATTTCTGTAACAAATCGAAAACAAAGCTTAAGTACTTCCATTAAAAGACTCAGTTGCCAAGTAAAAGGGAATTTAACATTACTGATCTTTGAAGAAGTGACCAGTCTATTGAAACTGACATTGACACAGTTGCTACTGAAGCGTTTTAAGCTGTTGCATTTCGATGTTTAGGGAAGATGGCCAAAGGAAGGAAAACAAAAACAGCAATATCATATCATTCACTAAGTTTATCGGTAAATAGTTTCAGCAAACCAGTAGGCGATTCACTCAATAAAGAGTAAAGGAGATGGCCCAGTGTTCTGTTATACTTTAGTGCATATCAGATACCACTCAACCAGTTTATGAACTGTAAGTTGAAATTGTGCTTGCTGAAAAGTCATTTTGAGAAGTCTGGTCTTTTTAATTAAGAAAAAACAGAGAGCTTACCAAGTCGCTACGTAATCGACTTTGAATGCAACCTACAAAAAAATAACCTAAAATGAACGCCTACTACAACATCGAGATGTCAATGACAGAGTGAAATCATGATCCAGTTGTACTGTTCTTATTTCTGCATAAAAAAATAATGAACAATTTTAATTTTAATCAACATACTTAAAATGCTTAGTTCAGTTAAAATGAAATACTTTGAAGTTGATTGACAGTAAGTCTCATTGGAAACTTTAGCGGCCTTGATAAAGGTCCGGATAAGCATGCACGCGGTTGCCGTGCACGTCAGTGGTTTTACATGTATTAGATTGTATTCTCTTAATAAACCGTACTAAAATCCACGACTCTAAGGTGTTTTGAAGGCACCGATATACATGTACACTGTACAAATTAGAAAAGAATTAAGATAAATTATAGTCCTTTCGAATTTCCACTCTGCTTGGGTGCGCTGTCATCACAGTCATCTCTTTACCGTCAGAGCGAAATAAGCAACAAGTCGCCACGATCAAACAATTCACTATACAGTTCTAGATATTTACAAAATTATTTCTAAAATTCTAAGCTTTGTACCTCAACACACACATTATTTGAAATAGTTTGTAAAAAATTCAGTCCTTGGTTTGCCAAAATAAATCTATAATTAATCTAAAATTATTCCTAATTCCAAATATATATAATCTAAGCACATTTGTCATTTCAGAATTTATGACGGAACTATATCTTGTCTCAAAATCACCTTCCCAAAAACTTTCACTGAACTTTGCTGCCCGGTAGATTCTCGTTTTGTTTATAATACCAATAATGAGTAAATGATAATATGAGAATATAAAAAATCTTCAATAGATACTGCATAACTATAATTTCACAGAATTCCTCTCCTTGTTAAAAACACGGCCACATGCACCGACATTAATTTCTCTTCCGTTATGAGTATCCATACAATACAATCACTGACCATCTTTAATTTGTGTAGGATGATGTCAGTTTTATTGGTGTAATTCATAATATTAAAGCAGCAAAAATTGAGAAAAAAACGTGTTTTAGAATATGATTATAGCCAGTGTGTCAAGATCAAATAGTGCATGGAAAATTGTTCCCTGAAACATCCTTAAAAGGTCTCCTTATCCTCTCCGAATTTTTTAAAAGCTTGCTAGAATCAGTTAAATTGCGATTAGTTTACATCTATATAGTCGTATGTGCAATGAACTTTGTTTGCATTTAAAATGCATTTGAATAGAATTTCTACTGAGAATTAAAGGATCTTGCTGCATATCGCTTACTTTATTATAATTATATGCAACCCTTTTCCCCACATTTCTGAGTTGACTGATTTACTACACAATATCCATAAAAAATATTGTTTCTTGTTTTACAAAGCTTTATCAAAAATTGTTAGTATATATTTTAACAGATATTATTTGACTGTTACATTTTTCTGAACTTAAGGTTTATACCCGCAGTAGGAGTTATTGGTGTTTGGAGATTAATATATGTAAGCGTGATCTGAGGAAAAACTCATTTGATAATACTACATGTTATTAAATATAATAGATTCCGTAATAACAAATACAGGTTTTATTAGAAAAAATCGTTTCTTTATTTATGTCTGTAGCAATAACCATTTACATGTAATACGTTCTTAGTATTGATAATTGCGCCATTTCTTTTGTTGTTTGTCGTTGGTCCAACAACTTGTACCATGCATGTTCGTCGACTTTAGTTTGATCTTGTCAGCGTGGTACAAATAATATATCCTTTTTATCACATATATTGAAATAAGACCTTAGGCGATTTGACTGATCAAACCAATTCGATAGGAACTTCTAATTTACAATTGATAGTGAAAAAAGGTATTAGACAAAACTTCCCTCTAGGACTTTTAAAAGTAAAAGGGATCAAAAGTAGTATTACCAAATATTATTCCCTCACAAATGGGAAAGTAAGGTCGTATTTCAAACGAGTTTTTACAAACTGGTTAAATGGATACAGGAAGCAAGAAACGCCGAACACTGTTAAAATCATTAGAGCGATAAAGAGGTGGGTGAATTGAACGCAGCGAGGAGAATTGGTTTGTTGTTGCTAGGGACAGTGCAATACTGAGATCACACTGCAAACTAAAAACCAAAATCGCACTGCAAATTAAAGCGAAAACACACTGCAAACTAAACTGATCGCACTGCAAACTAAAACATAGTCGCACTCTACTATTGAAATCGCACCGCAAACTAAAGCGAAATCGCTCTGCATGCGAACTAAAACAAAAAACGTACTGCACACTCAATCAAAGCACTAATGCGCGCATGGTGCCAGCCCAGTTTCATTGAAGATTGCCAGCCATAATGGCGACTCTTATGTCTTCTATAATTTTCCACAGCCCAATGCATCACATAAATCGAGTACTCTTAACTATGGGTAAAATGTTATTACCAGGCGGAATTATGAACAAATCGAGTACTATTTCCGTAAAAGATATATGTCTGACGAAGGAGTATGGGTTGAAACATCGAGAAAAGATTAAACAAGGAAGATGTTCAGCAGGAATACCAAGGAACTAATAATACGGGAAATTGCAAATGATTTGCAATGTGATTTCGATTAAATTAAAGTTCATTTTACTTAGTTTGCAGTGAGATTTTATTTCTAGTTTGCAGTGCAAGTTTGTTTTTAGTTTACAGTGTAATTGCAGTGCGATTACAATTTTGCGTTTGCAGTGCGATTTTGTCTCAGTTTGCAGTGCGATCAGTTCAATTTCAGTAGGTGCAAGTGCGATGTGTTTATTGCACTGTCCCTCATAGACCACCGTAATCTCAACTACTGAAATCGTTAGTCGAAAGTAATGGCTATCCTCTTTTAAAGCTGCTGAACATTATACAAGAAGCTTTCTCAAATATCACGACAAATTGACTCTCTCGCGCATAAAAAAACTGGTCGGCATGGAATAAAATGAGTGTTGCAATTTATGCCGCAGTTATTGCGTTGCACTCCTTGAGCTGCCTCTATCCTCAATGTTTTAATTCGGCAGCGCGGCCCCCCCGGCGATGTGCGGCAATAACATATATTCAAGAGAGCACTGGTAAAATATCATACTGACAAAACGTGATTTCTAACAAGTACTTTACGACAAATTTTTACAATTTCAATTTATCATTATAGTCAAATGTGGGATAACAGGATCAGTTAAGTTCACTCAGGGAACTGATACAATCAAAGGGGGTGTTTTGCTCAATGGAATTACCGGCATGGAGTCGGACAGTCATTTGAAGATGAAATACTTGATAAGTATCTGGAAAGAAGTCCTCCTAGTGGAGTTGCACTTCAGACTCGGTGGGGTTTCTCTATAACCGAGGTCTATGAATTCTTCTTGACTTTGCAAAATGTCATTTTTAGTTAAGTTGGGGAAAACAAGATAAAAGAGTAATATAGAATATTATACGAACTTCACTAAACCTAAACAGAGCGGTGCTTGGCTTAAAACACGTTACACATAGATAAGAAAATGTTGGAAGGAAAACTAAATGCATTTGTATAAATTTTCCCATTATAGGTTTGAGACTGAATAAGAAATGTCTTGTTGCTGCTTCCCCAAAATAATCGGAGAAGCGAATTGAAAAGAACACAGAGGAAATCAAAGATGATGGCCGCTGTTTTGCGTGCTTTGGGAGTCGTCTACTTGTCGATCGTTTTCTTGCTATCACTCACAGGAAACTCGCTTCTCTGCTCCGCGATGTACAAGAATGCCAGCCTACGGACTGTGACCAGTTTGATTTTATTAAATTTGGCGATGGCCGACATAATTGGAAGCCTGTGTAACTTGCCAATAATGATTATAACATTCTTAATGAATTTCGAACAGAAGCACTTAGAGGCGGTCGGTGGCCCTCACTTTGTTCTTACTGTAGGGACTGGTATTGC
The DNA here is from genome assembly GCA_025434805.1 of Antipathozoanthus remengesaui. Classification (NCBI taxonomy): domain Eukaryota; kingdom Metazoa; phylum Cnidaria; class Anthozoa; order Zoantharia; family Parazoanthidae; genus Antipathozoanthus; species Antipathozoanthus remengesaui. The sequence continues at coordinate 10,640 of JANSTR010175042.1, read as the reverse complement.
CATCTGCGCATGTCACATTTTACTGTGCGTCGATCGATATGATTCAGTGAAAAGACCCTTCAACAGGAGACTGACAAAAGCAAAAATGAAAAGAATCTCCATTGGTGTGTGGATTCTTTCGTTCACAAGTCTGGCAGTCGCAGTCGTGCTCGTTATGTTCATTGAAACCCATTGGCTGTTCTTGATCGATGAACCATCGCATATCATCGCTGGAGAAGTCCTCAATATCGCCGGTATTTTGGTGATAATCGTCACACTTGGTGCCATGTTGTACTCCTTCTTCTCTGTTCGACGAGGAATCAAGAGCCACAATCGTCACATGTTAAGTTCTCTGGGACAAGCAACTCTCCAAACGGAAATGCGCCTCACAAAACTTGGAGTGCTGTTAGTTTGCAGCTTCGCGGTGACGTCACTTCCGTGGGTAACGGTGCGCCTGTTGTATTCCATTTCCGGTCACCAAGAAAAGACAACCTTCATTGTGTGCTACTCCATGTTGTACTTAGGTCACGCTATAAATCCACTCGTTTACGCTTTCTTTATGAGGAACTTCCGAAAAGCCATGTTGATACAGCTTCGAAACTCCCTCTGGAGAGTTTATCTTCTCTTCTCATGCGATAAAAGCACCAATCAGGTACACCCTTCCTCTGCCGAAGGGGATTGTGAAGGCTCTGCGGCAATATTTGCAATAGAAGGTACACACACGAGGGCTGCACAACAGAACCTGTAAGGTTCAGTGTAAATATGTTTTACTAACAATTTGACATTTATGGTGGTAAGTCTTTTACACATCAAGCCAATAAAAATTAACGATTTGAATGGAAATCGTTATGCAAATTTATGGTAGTTAAGGTTACCCGAAATGTTGGGATGACAACTGCGCATGCACCTAGTTCACAATTGATGGAACTGAAACAAATTGTTGAATTGCACACATTTTACGTGTCTTGCTGATAAGTAGATACTGTTTGGCTTATATTTCAGCAACATCATGTTCAAATTGTAGCAAGGCACGGACGCTAGAAATTTCCAGGATGAACTCGCATTTTTAAAACAAAAATAAGCAAACTTAGTAGCAACATAGGAATTATGCAGTAGCAGTTAACAGTCAACGAAGAAAAGCAACATAACGAAAATCGTCTTAAACGCCTGCTTTGTGAAGAGCTTTTCTTAATATTTGGAGGTTTGTGAACTCAGTTGATATTTTGCAACTTGATCCATAGCAGAACCGTAGGCAGCAATTTCAGTCAGGGGCCGGGAGCGCAGTAAGCTTGTTAGGTCATGTGGATGGGTACTCCCCCCCCCCTCATTCTTCACTTCTTGTCTATTTTTCTTGGGCCTTGCCTCCCTGCTGCGCGCGGCCCTGTAACGACCCATCGTCACAAAGAGCAAAGTTTATTATTTTGTTCCCGAACTTTTCAAATCATTGTACGTAATATACTCTCTTACATCACCATTTGAAGCTCGCAGGTTCAGCAACTTAAAATAACAACAATTAACTGTAGCCTGTGTGACAGCCTCGTATGGCCATGGGGATCTGGGAAGCAGGCGCGCGTTCACGTTATTTGCACGTGATTAGCGGTAAAAAGAGCGCGCGGCCAGGATGCGCAAAAGGTTGGAGGGGGGTCCCCTATCCCTCTCCATCTTCTGCCAGGCGTCTCTCCTCAGCCCGTATATCGCGCGCATGCGTACCAAACGCAGCTGAAATTCTGTACCAGGCTTCTCGCAACTGTGATCCACAGTACAGATGATTCACGCGCACTATATAAATTATTGTCGTCTTTCCTGCTCCCCCAACCCCCGTGAGGCTGTCACAGAGGCTAAGTATAGATGGGATTTGAAAAAAAAAGTGCGGAGTAAACTCGTAGGCTGACTTCGTTTGTGGTTGCTGGATCTCACTACACATTCCACAAATAATTCACGAGGTTGAATGTTTTACGGATTTGACAGCCATTCAAATTCAACCAGGCCATCAAGTATTTAAAATCTTTATTTGTTTTGTTACACTTCATATAAAATCTTTTCCTTCAAACAAAACACGAACTTTGACGCCTTCTTTGTACATTTCAGGCTAAAAGAAAGCGTATTAACTATTAAATAACACTTATGTTTAAATACAGTTCAGGTTTTTCAAAAACAGCACATATATTCAATCTGTTTTTTTGGGCAGGAGCGCAATTTGTCATTCTCGTGAGAACAGTGGAACCTCGAACTCCTCAATATAACGAACAATATTTCAGTTCGGCTGGGCAAAAGTTACAGTAAATATATGGAACTAAACCTCGATTTAACAAAGTCCTCGATTAAACGAATCGCAGCCCAAACTTAAGATTTACCTCGATATAACCAACAGAGGTCAACTCAAGTCAAACATATATACATTAATGGCATAAGATTTCCTTTGACACTGAATAGTTTTGTTTAATAGGTAAAATAAACAAACGTTTGAACGTTCTTCAATGCTTTATTAGCCTTATGAAATCATTCATCGTAAAGTTTTGTAGAAAAGGTTATGAAATTAAAAAAGGTGAACAATTACATTATTCAAATGTTAAAATTCAGCCTTGTTTTGTAGAAATGCCTAAAAACAAACTTGCATTTTACCTCGATGTAACGAACATTTTGATTATTTTTATGCAAATTGGTATATTATCGAACCCTCGATATAACGAACGCATTTCTTAGGTTCCTTCAGCGGTTGGTTGAATCGAGGTTCCACTGTAGTATGCATTTATTCTGGACGAATCTTGGGTTATGAACTGCAGAATAAGAGACTTTTAAGTCCCTCGATGAATTCACATGTATATTACAAAGCTACCGAATAACGGAGTGGTGAGCACAGATAAAATAGCAAGGAATTCTCAACTCCCTGTTTTTCAAACATTAAATCACTCTGCAAGTTAAAACGAATAACTAATTTGTGTATGTGTTGCAAACTCTGACGTGGTGTTCTTACGTATTCTAATCACGTCAGATTCACTTGCAAACTTTCTCCTAAGTTTTCAACAAAAGAAAAAGTTTTCACTCTTTACTACCAACCACTGAACAATCATGTAGTTCCTCAACACACTGTTTAGTTTAGCCTCACTGAAGAGATGTTGGAAAATACTACACTAAAGGGACAATAAAAGTAAGACGTTTGTGTATAAAAAATATTGTGTTGTAAGAACAAACCACAATGGTGTGCTGGATTTATTTTTCTATCAGCAGGGTTAATTGTGAGATACCATATGATTAACCAATGGGTGAAAAACAGTAAAAAAAATCATCTTACTAAAAAAACTCAATTCAAGTTGCGATTTACGCATTTAAACTGTAAAAGAACTTTATAGAACCTCAAACTTGACATGGGTGGACCATTTGCCACTGAACACTATATAGATTATGCTTTCTACATTGCTTATTCGCATTCTGGGAATTCACCTCGATTGATTTCTGCGTCAGTGTGCTCAACAATAACGTTGTAGATTATAAGATTATAAGCTCTGCCAAGGATGGGCTAGTGCGTGATCTCATGGAATGGTTGTAACAGAACATTACTTCTTTACAGCGCGTAGCGTAGCAGGTTTTCTTTGCTTGTTCATTGTAGTTAGCATCAGCGAAATATAAGATGTTAGTAAGTCATCCATCTTGTAGCCCTGAGTGAAGAAAAGAACGTCAGCAAAATGAACGAAATACATGCAAGTTACGACGACTAAGATAACGAAGCACATAACATAGGTAGTTACTCTAAAGAGAACAAAAGATAATAGAATTACTGCAATGGTTCAGTAATGAGTTCAATTGATGATGGAGATGATAACGGTAGTGCTGATGATGGTGACGATAATAATGGTTCAGTAATGAGTTCAACTGATGATGGAGATGATAATGATAGTGCTGATGATGGTGACGATAACAATGGTTCAGTAATGAGTTCAACTGATGATGGAGATGATAACGGTAGTGCTGATGGTGGTGACGATAATAATGGATCGGTAATGAGTTCAACTGATGACGGAGATGATAACGGTAGTGCTGGTGATGATGACGATAATGGTTCGCTAATGAGTTGAATTGATGATGGAGATGATAACGGTAGTGCTGATGATAATTGTGATGATAGTAACGTGATGATGAATGATAGATAATTGTGATGATGAAGGTAGTGCTGCTGATGATAGTAATGGTTTGGTAATGAGTTCAACTGATGATGGAGATGATAGCAGTGGTGCTAATAACCATAGTAATGGTACGACAATGGGTTAATGACGATGGATATGCTCAAACGCTATCAATTATGTCTTCAAATATATTTCATTATTCATTTTCCTAAAAAGGGTCGGGTACTTTAATTTACTCAAAAGTAAAGTAAAAAGAATAATACGGATATTATTATCCACAAAATTCCTTTTGCTCCAAGGCCCGTTAGACTCTCTTAACCATACTATCCCTTACACACAACTGAACACAACAAACACATTCAATAGGTTATATAAATGCTTGAATAACTGCGTCAAATGACTATAATAACTGTTACTGAGAAAATGAAAGATAGTTTAACAAGACAGTCTAAATCGAAAGCGACTCACCAGGGACGTCTCGCACAGTAGTCTGCTTCCACGAACCAAGTTACCGATTGTCATATGGAAATATGTGTTTCCACTGCTCCAGTTTGAAATCTTAGTAAAGGGATATGTGGCAAGGATGTCCTGTGAGAAAGCGACATTGAAGTTAGAAATCTAGGCCGGTTGTTTGAAAGTGGGTTAAATTTAACGCAGGGTTAGGCAGAACTTTGACTACATTTCTTTATCTAGGATCACAAAGTCAGGTCTTTTTAAAGAGGTATTATTATAAGGCTAATTGATTTCGCGCTGTGATTGGTCAATTCTAGGTCCGTAAGTTGCCGTACAGACCTTATTGCTCTCGAGTGGCTGTTATTTACAAAGTTTGTTTAACATTTTTCAGCAAAGCCACATAATAAATATCTTATTAGCATCGTTTACTCGGTTCGTACGGTAAGTTATGGATCCTCGTTTTCCCCTTCCCAATTATCATGGTCCGCGCGTTTCGCGCTTTGGCCACTAAAAGGAAGGAAAAAAACTCGGTCCATAACTTACCGTACGGACCTCGCACTCGGCTAATAGGAGGTATTTAATAAAACACTCTGAGGAAGCACAGTTACATAAACCAGAAATAACAGCCAAATCAGCGGTCAGTATAAGGAAGTAAACCCAATTGTGAGTTAAAATCTTAACTAACCCACTTTATGACGCAGTATACTATATCCAATTCCAAGCTTAACGGCTCATGAAACCGGAGCTTATTCCCGGTTTCCGTAGTGTTAAGCGGATGAGAGCACGCGACTCTCCTGGATAGGACACCAATCAATCGCAGGCCAGCTCCCAATTTGATAAAGGCCAATTTACTTTCACTTCAGATATCCTCTTCATTTGAAACGTTATACTTGTTGTGAAACAAGTGCTGAAAAGCCCCGTGAGGAGCACTTGACGTACATGTAAGTATCACATTCCTAACATTCCTCCATGAGCTAATGGGGGCGGTATACTACTATCGCTTACAATGGTCCGCCTAAGACCCTCACCCACTAAAACACTGATATACTTGTTGGGAAACAAGTGCTGAAAAGCCCCGTGAGGAACACTCGTTATATCTATGAATTCGGCTTAAAACGTTCAACTTAAGAGCATAGTGGGACTAGATACAGCTGATGTACGGCGACAAGAAAGCGCGACTCTTTACTTTGTTATTCAGTTCCAACAGCAAGCGATTGTAAAAAAGTAGACAAGTTAAATGTGCCCGTATTCTGCAAAGTACAGAAACTTCCTCTTAAATTTGCGCCTTGAGAAACACTTCAGCATTGTATAGGTAGTGGGTTTAGTGAAACCAAATTCCACTCCCCTTAAAGTTGTTTCCCTTTAAAAATCAACCGTTATTTTATCTTCACCAGATCCTTTAAATATCCTAGCCCCAGTGTCTTCGTTTACTTTTCGTTGGGTTAATTTTAAAATAAATACTTTTTTCTAAAAAAGCCGCGTGTCCACGAAATAATTATAACCATATAAAATTTTCGCTGGAATTTTCGCAGAAACATCTATTACTTGCGATCGTGACCGCATCAAAGAGATGGGCAGCGGTTTTCAACAAGTACTCCATAAAGGACAACATATTCTGTATTTAAACAATGCGGCAAAAATGGAGGAAAAGAGACAGCTTGCACGAATTGAGATGTGGTATCAAGCAAAGTTAAAACCTTTCAGGCTTTGCAACTTCTACCAACTATAATGCAACTTTTACTTCTTACCTTTGAATTCAGGCTGATTAAATTAACCCCGTTCTTGTTAATTGCAATAAGCAAGTTTTCTGGAAAGTTGGGTTCTGTCGTTTGCTATTTGAACAAAAGATATATTGCAATATTGAAGTGACGAACTATGAATATGATTATTATCAAAATTAACACAATGTCTTGCAGAAGGTGGTCGAGAATCGAGAAAAACTTTGAGTCAACCAGCAGCGAACTGCTCAAGAATCGTATGTGCAAGGAAAGCAACCGTTCATTGTGTTTTTGTCGATTCAAGGAAAAAGGGAGAGACTGTTGGCGGTATAGAGTTTGGACTAAAAGGGTGTATAATCAGTTTGTAAGTCTATTTGTCTGTCTGTTACGCCATGCCTTCGTCTTGACGGATAATTACGTCAACCATCGTCTGTTTTAAGGCGGCGTTTCATCTTTTATCGCTCTTAGTCATTTGATATCTACTTATATCTCTTTGAATCATAGTGAACTAGTACCGTAGTTGGAAAGAATCACAACTAGTTTGAGCATTTTTAGAGGTAACTGGGAGGAGAAGAGATGTCTGAAAAGTTGTTGACTTTGATGAAAATTTCAATTTTTGCGAGATTATATTTATGTAAGTTTAACAATTATTTCGGAGATAATATTGCGGCTACGTTCAAGAAGTTTAATCAAAAAATTCTAAGGAGCACTTCTACCAACAACTAATGTAAAAACGCAAGAAACTAAAACAAACCCGCTACAACAGATACTAATTGTCTAAGTTTTATTCATTCATTATCAGTTTTATTTCCCATATGTCTTGTGAATCATTTACTAACCTTTACTTCAAAGAATGCAGAACCGAATGTTGGCCATCTGTAGATTATCTTCAGGAAAGAAGTCTTGGCATCATTTCGTGACTTTCCAGCATGTTTGTTGAACGCTGCGACAATTGCCTGGAGAGTTAACATTTTGAAGTTGCAAAATAATAATAACAACACAACTAAACTAAACTGAGTAATCGTTTGCACTGAGTAGCAGTGGTGTCGTTTTAAGTTAAAACTATGGACTGAGGCCCCGTCCACACGGATACGAATATTTTTGAATCCGCAACTCTTTCTTTACGGGTACGGCTTTCGTCCACACGGATACGGCGTATTCGGCAGTGAATCCGGAACTTTTTGAATACGCTCTCCAGAGTGAAAAAAATAAATACGCAACGAATCCGATACCGTGTGGACGGCGAATACGGATATTTTCGCATACGATGACGTAGAAAGTAGTGTCCAGTCTCTTAGCAAGCAATGCAACATTCACCAACATTCAAAAACGTAAAAACACCCTGGGTACTAGAGTGAATCGGGATACCATCGTATTCGTGTGGGCGGGCAAATTCGATTTGAATACGCTACGTGCGGACGGAGATTTTATTGAATACGGAAAGAAAAAGTTTCGGATTCAAAAATATCATATCCGTGTGGACGGGGCCTGAAACTACAAACTTTCCGAGATATCCGTCACGGTTTTGGAAGTTAGATGGATAAATTACAGTGCTGTACAATAACCCAGAAGGAATTTACTGGGTTATTGTACAGCACTGTAATTTATCCATCTAACTACTATATCTGTATATTCTCCAGTGCTGAGCGGCCAAACCTTACTGGTTACCTCCTCACATACGGTTTTGGAAGTATTTACAAAGTTTAGATTTGATGTTCTTAACATAAAAATGTTTTCTTTTTCTCTGTAACTGCAGTTATTATGAGCAAACCTTGTTTAAAATTTTGTAATTTCTTTTATACAGATGTGTTGATGTTTGTTTAGGCTAACCCTTTCAGCTTCTACACCACATATGACATGTTGCTGAATTCTCCTAACTCTTTCTATAGCTTCTTTCTAAAAAGGTTGAGAAATTTTCGGTTTTCACCTTAAGATAGTTTGTTGTGTGTGATCAATTATTTTATTCTCACAACCAAATCACAATATTTTGTAAGAATAATGCAAGGAGAAGATCCAGGGGGGAGGGATACTCACTCAAAGTCTGGGTAGGGGTGTGCGGCCCAATCTCTCAAACCCTGAACTTATTCCAGAGCAAAACCGGTAATTTTCTACATCCTATTTCAGACAAAATAGCAAATCGCTACCCTATAAAAGAGGGAACTTTTTATGGCAGCAAAATTCTCCTATAAACGATATCCTTTTCCAGACTAAACAGCGAAAATCTATACCCTATTTCACACCAAATCGGCCCGAAAACCATACCCTAAAGGGCCGCACATACCCGTGTAGGCAATTGTGGAGAGTACTCTCCGGGTAGAAGATACATGCTGGTATTCTGACAGGGTTAAGGTGGTTAAGCAAGAAAGTACGCCTTGCAGATCCCTACCCTCTTCCAATCATCTGGCGACATTTCCTTGATCATAGATCCGGTAACCAACTCCCGCAACATACGAGGGATGCTTTGAAACTCTCGCTTGTCCTCTCCAAACTTTACGCGGTAAATCAAGGCCGCAATCTGCACAGCTTCCTCCTTGGTGCATTTGTGATAACCGCGCAGGTATTTCGGCAGCTCCTGAAACAGCGAAATGAAGTCAGTTATCACTATGTATTGTGGGTAACTTCCTTGTAGCCCAAACTCCTAATAAATAGTTCTTTAAAAAAACTATAGACTGCATCGGTGGGTAGGTAAAACGTATAATAAAATCAACCGAGGGTTGACGAAAACAATTTTCCGCACCGTAAGGTTGAAAGAAATCTGACGTTTCGAGTGTTAGCCCTTCGTCGGAGCACCTGTGGCCAAATTACATGATAGCGGCTTAAACTAACAGGGTAGTACCCTCCAGAAAACACCGTGTTCTATGTATCAGGGTTCCTTCAGCTGTTAACTTACAAAATCCAACTTTTCTTCAATCTTTGTTCCAAAGTTAAAATAAAGGCCGACGTATGTAAAATTTAAGGGAGTGGTCACAAAGTATGTTGACTTCACTTGACTTCAAGGGCAAATGTTGGCAAATTTACGACATTTTCAAGGCCGTTTTCAGGTATTTATGATCGTTTTTTACTGATATAAGTCACTAACTAAACCCAACTGACCACGACCAAACTACTTATAAAACGCCCCCTCTATTAATGCTCCAAATCAAATAATTGCGCAGTGATTTAACAGAGCTTTTTCGACTTTTACGGTACAACTATACACACATTGAAACAAGAACTTCCTCGGTAAACATAAAAGGTCCAATTCAAATTGTCACTGCAGTGTATGTACTGTAATGATGACAATTAAGAATTTGCGCAACGAGGCGCCTCGATCCAGCAGGATTTTGAAACTGATTCTTGATACCTGATGGTAGTGGAAGATACAGTCAGCTTGTGTGTCTTTGCCAACAACTGTGGTGGACCAGAGCTTCTTCATAAAGAACACTTGATATGTCAGGTTTGGGAAGTGGCCTACGAACAAATTGTACAATGTTTAATCAAGCGACGTACTCGCCCTGGCGGTTCTATTTTTGTTTGATGAATGAATGAAAAAATTTGGCAATGAATCTTTTTGTGTGTTTCCGTAAGGACTAAAACACTGTCACACTTCTATTTGTAATATAATTATGGACGACATAATCACAACAATTAAATTGCAACGAAAGCTACCAATGTCGGTCTCTTCTGTCGTATAATTCAACTGTTTCAACAGTTTTGACTCAAAAAGAAGGGGCTCTGTGTTTCGTTTAAACGTATGCTTGTATTGTCCATATGTTTAATGAGTTTCATCTTCGTTTTGGGCAATGTATATTTTAAGTTACACACTAGTACAGATGGTAGGTTGTCTTGGTGCCTTTGTGTATTGCCTAATCAAAAGGGACTGTGGGGAATCTACACCGAACATAGAATGCAAGTTTTCGTATATCGGAAAGTAAAATGTTGAACAATAAAAATAAATATTATAAAACAATTCTGGTAGTATGCACGGTCTTATTGGCTGAAAACCAGCGTGCCATTGCATTTTAAACACGTTCCGTGTGTTATTAACGCCGGTTATTTTATAAAGGAAGCATAAAATGGTTTTCATGTGACACGGAAACATTTGAACACTTGATTCGCTGGGAAACAATGTACGTTATACTCTCGTATTTGCGTGCCGACATACGACATCTCACATAGTAAACCATTTTGTAGTTTTTAGCACCAAAACACGGTCGACAGTACCTAAGGTGCCTTTAATGCCAACTCAATCTGACCCAGAATTTTCAAACCCACTCTCGTAAGTTAGATCGACTAGTGATAAAGCCTAAACTATCACAAGCCTCATGGTTTCATGCTAGGCTTCCTAGCCACCATAAAATTGTAAATAGCTATGTTCTTTGCTACTATA
>JANSTR010175041.1:0-25528 GCA_025434805.1 Antipathozoanthus remengesaui | reverse complement strand
GTCTAAATGACCCCCCCCCCCCTCCTCCCGTTGCTTTGGCCAACTTGTTATGAAAAAGAGCTTGATCGTCCGAGGGTTAAATAGTGAAGCACCAAGCGAACCATATACAAATCAAAAACTCTTTTAAATCGTTACACCTCCGCCTTCTTCGGTTCTAGACTTGGAATGCAGTAATTCACTTATTGCGGTATATATAAAAGTTGGTGCCAAAGTAAATTCGAAGATCTCCTTTTGAAACACAACAATAATACACTTGCACCAAAACCACGCCCAGCAGTTAGCAAAGACTGAATCAAACCATATGGGAGTAATAAAACTGCTTCAAAACTTTGCAAATGATTGAAAATAATAGAACACAGCCACATATGATTTGAGATATGCATCACAATCAACTCCGAAGACCAAAACCGCCTCTGATTGGTTTATTCCGGGCTCGTACCCAGACCTACGAACTGCGTACATGCAGGCTTTCCAAGCTTGTGATGCCGACACTACGTACGTGGTTTTAGCTAATACGTACTGGACAATTCGTTTACAAGAGAATGTATGGGGAATTCATTGATCCTCTAATAGTGGTAGTAAATTGTTATATTTGTTGAAATAAACGTGGCCTACCTCAAATGTGTGATTTTCCTTGTCTTTTATGCTAATTTCTGCGTCATTCTGTGGTCGTTTTGATGGATAAGGAAAAATAGTCGCTCTCTCTATTTCTTCTTAGCTGAGCTGAGCTGTGGTAATAATTAACATATATCATAGAATCGAGCAGCAGGGATGAATTTAACTAATCACTCAATGGAGAGAGAAAGTTTTTAACGCGACATTGCACGAGTGCATATTGAGAGTGGAATTGTACTCAGCCTGTCGCGCACGCTGACTTCTCAACTTTTAGAACGTGCGGTTCACAGAGCACTTTTTAAGCTCTTTCGCGCACAAAACCTTAGCAAAAGTCGATCCATGTTGCATTCTTCAGCTTTAAATAACGTGTGAGATTCACCCCTGCTATGAAATTAAAGAAATACCATTGCTCGAATGAGGAAATTCAACCTTTAACTCACTCAAACAGTCATATATTCATTCATATGGTCTATCACGAAATCACGCGTTCTGATTGGCTACTCTACTATGGTCTAATTGTGGTAGGCCATGGCAGGGAACCAAAACAATATGGCTGATCAAGTCGCTGAACCCCGTTTTGCTGTGGTTTCAAAAGATTTAGTGACAACCTACTGGACAATTCTGTCCCAGCGAAAACAAAGAAAGCAACAAAATATGGAGTGAAGATAGTTAAAATGGTAAGAATGCGCTAAAAAAGCATCAAAAATTTTCAATTTTAGTTCATTCACTCGCGGATCAAAACAAACATTGTTTCAATTCATTTCTTTACAAGTTAATTTTAAAAGGCCCTTTTTGCTATCTCCAGATGGTTTTGTAGGTTTCTCCTAAGACAATTAGACCTCCTCGGCCTCATGGACTACGAATTCATAACCCATTCGGCCTTCGGCTTCATGGACTATTGACTCGTAGTCCATTTGTCCTAGAGGTCTAATTGTTAATTATTCATACAAACTAACCGGGAGACTCCTAATAAATGTAGACGAACGAATGAACGGCCTATCACTTAGGGTATAGAATTAACTCTAGGTGCTATTCCTTAGGATTCCTTAGGTGTCCAAAATCTTTCCTATCTCTTTGGAGGATCTCGCGCTATACAGACATAACAGAGCACCCTTATTTCACTAACGCCCTCAAACCCCCAACCCTAATTCCAAACCAGAAGCAGAACTTTTCTATTCCTACTTCAAGACGAACAGGGCAGGTGGAGTCACAGGACAATGGGATTCACACGGGAGGAGGAAGGAGTAGTCAAAAAATGAGGGGGAGTCACAGAGGACACAGACGAGGAGGACTCACAGGAGAGGAGGATTCACAGCATAGTTTGACTCGTAGCAGAGGATGACTCACAAGAGAGGGGTACTTACAGCAGAGCGGAACTCAACAGGGTTAAAGGACTCACAGGAGAGGGGGATTCGAAGAGGAGGAGGACTAACAGGAAAGGTGGACTCACAAGGAAGGAGATTCGAAGAGGAGGAGGACTAACAGGAAAGGTGGAATCACAAGGGAGGGGGACTAAAAGGAGAGGTGGAAATCACAAGGGAGGAGGCTTACAGGATAATAGGGATTCACAGGTGATGAGGACACACAGGACAGCAGGACTCACAAGGTCGATGGATTCACAAGGGAGAGGGACTCACAAGGTAGGTGGCTCACAGCACAGGGGCAATTGCAGGAGAGGGATGCACAGGAGATGGGCACCCACGAGGGATAGAGACAGGCAGTAGAGGGTAATTCACAGGAGAGGAGGATTCACAAGAAAAGGGGACTCAAAAGAAAAAGAGTTTCGCACGAAAGGGGGACTCACAGGAGAAGAGAATTAACAGAAGAGGAGTACTCACAGGCCTCGCAAGGGAGGAAGACTCACAGGAGAGGAGTACTCCCACGGGAGGTGACTCACAGGAGAGGGGCACCCACAGGAGATGGAAACACGCAGTAGAAGGTGACTCAAGGGAGGATTCACAAGAAAAGGAGACTCAAAGGAAGAAGGGGTTGCACACGAGAGGGGGACTCATAGCAGAAGAGAACTAACAGAAGAGCAGTACTCACAGGAGAAGAAGACTCCCAAGAGAGGGGACTCACAGATAAGGGGAACTCAAATGAGAAGGGGGCTTACTCGAAAAGTGGTCTCAACGGAGAGCAAGACTGACAGGCCATGATGACACACAGTACAGGCCGACTTTCAGGAGAGGAGGATTTACAAGAAAAGGGGGATCAAAGATGAAGGAGCCTCACACAAAAGGGAGATTCATAAGGACTCGCAGGGGAGGAAAACTCACAGGGGAGGTGATTCACAGGAGAGGAGAACTCATAGGAGAGGAGAACTTACAAGAGATTGGGACACCCAGTAGATGGGCACTCACAGACGAGGAAGACTCAAAGGAGAGGTGGTGGCTCAGAAGTGGGGAAATCGTACGAGAAGGGAACTCAGAGGAAAGGAGGAATTGTAAAATTTGGGGATTCACAGGAGTGGGGGACTCACAGGAGAGGAGGACTCGAACAAGACGAACAAGACACAGCAAACGGCGACTAACAGGAGAGTACACACACGAGAGAAGGAATGACAGTATAGGGGCACTCATAGAAGAGGGAGACTCAGGGGGGAAGGAGAGTCACACGGGAGGAGAATTCAATGGATGAGAGGGGGATTCACAGAAGATTAGAGTAACAGGAATGGAGGACTCACAGGTGAGGGTGACCCACAGGAGAGAACTCGCAGAAGTTACTCGAGAAGGAGACTCACATAAGAGAAGGAATCACAATAGATGACTCAAATGAAACGGGGGCTTACAGGAAAGGTGGAGTCACAGGGGAGAGGGACTCGCAGGAGAATGGAAGTAGAAGGGGAGGAAGATTCACAGGGGATGAGATCTCAGGAATTAGGACTCACAAAGGAGAAGGATTCACAGGAAAATATAACTCACAATAGAAGGTACACAAAAATGCGACTCACAGTGAGGGACTCACAAAAGAGTGGGACTCACAGGAAGGAGAACTCAGAGGAAAGGGGCACCACAGCAAAGGGCATGGGACTCACAAGGGAGGAAGATTCACAGGGGAGAAGAACTCACAGGAGAAGTGTACTAACAGGCAAGTGGGAATCACAGGGAGGAGGACTCAACAGATTGGAGGACTCAGAGGGGAGGAGCACTTACAGGAGAAGAGTATTCACAACAGAGGGGGATTCACATGGCAGGAGGGCTTACAGAAGAGGGGGAGTCACAGGAGAGAGGGACTCACCTAAGAAGGAGACTCACATGAGAGAAGGAATTACAAGAGAAGGGGACTCATAGGACAGGAGCGCTCACAGAAGAGGACGAATCACAGGAGAGGAAGATCACAAGAGAGGGGGACACACAGGGCAAATTAAATCAGAGGGGCGGACAACCCACAGTGGAGAAAAACTCACAGGAGAGGAGTACTCACAGGGAAGGGGGACACACGGGAGATCAGTGGGGGACTCAAAGGAGTGGAAGACTCACAGGAGAGGGAGATTCACACTGGAGTGGTACGCAGAGGAGAGGACAACTAACAGAAGAAAGGCACTCACAGCAAAGGGCGATTCACAGTGGAGGAGAACTCACAGGGGAGAAACATTCACAAGGGAAGAGCAGTCACACCGGAAGAGGACCTCAAAGTGAAGTAGGATTCGCAGGAAATTGGGAAACACAGTAAATGAGGGCTCACAAGAGAGGAGAACTCACAGGAGAAAGGGTCTCGAAGGAGAGTAGGGATCACACAAGAAGGGGGCTTACATGAAGAATCACAGTATTGGGGGACTCACTGGAGAGGGTAACTCATAGGAGAGGAGAACTCACATGGGTGAAGTAATCACAACTGCGGCACAAACAGAAGATGAGAGGGGGACTCATAGGAGAAGTCAATTCACAGGAAATGCGGACTCACAAGAGAAGGGGATAAATTTCAGAGGGGGACTCACAGGAGAGGTTGACTCAAAGAAGAGGGGGACTCACACGAGAAGTAGACTCACAGGGGAAGAGGACTCACAGGAAATCACAGGGGGTTTCACGGGAGTGGGGAACTCGTAGAAGAGGAGGAATCGCAGCATAGGGGGATACACAGGAGAGAAGGACACACAGAAGAGGAGGACTCACAGGAGGGGGGACTCAGCAAAGAGCAACTCACAGTGGAGAAGGATACAAAGGAGAAAAGGGACTCACATGAGAAGGTAACTCACATGAAATAAAGAATCACAGGAGAGGAGGACTCAGAGGGGAGAAAATATCACAGGAGAGGGCACTCACAGTAAAGTTGACTCACAGTGGATAAGAATTCACAGGAGTGGAGGAATCAGAGAAGAAGTGGAGACACAGGAGAGCGGGACTCACAGGGGAGCAGAACTACCAGAGATGGGGACTCAAAGGAAAGGCCGACTCACAAGAAATGGACTCACAGAACAGGAATCACAGGAGCGTTTGACTCATAGGAGAGGGGGACTAACACGATTCACACGAGATGGGGTCTCACAAAAGAGGAGAAATCACAGGAGAGGTAGATTTACACTAGATTGAAAGAAGGACTCACGGGAGATAGAGACAGACAGTAGAATACCAGGACAGGACGACTCACAGAAGAGGAAGACTCAAAGAAAAAGATGACTCACAGGAAAGTGGGACTCACAGAAGACAAGGAATCACAGAACAGGGAGACTCACCGGAGATGGGTACTCACAGCAAAGGCCGATTCACAGTAGAGGAGGTTTCACAGCAGAGGACGAGTCATAAGGGAGGGAGACTCAGAGGAGAGGAGCACTCTTAGGAGAGGAAAAGTCACATAGGAGGGGGACTCACAGGAGAGGGAGACTTGCAGGGAAGGAGGACTCACAGGCGAAAACAACTTACAAAGGAGGAGGACTCTCATTGCAGGAGGACTCACTAGAGAAAAGAACTTGCAGAGGGAAACTCACAGGAGAGGAAAACTCACAGAAGAAGAGGTGCCACAGGAGATGGGCGACTAAGAGAAGAGCAGGAATCACAATAGACTACTCAAATGAAATGGAGACTCACAGGAAAGGTGGAGTCACAGGGGAGAGGGACTCACAGGAGAATGGAAGTAGAAGGGGGAGGAAGATTCACAGGGTAAGAGATCTCACAGGGGAGTTAGGACTTACATTGGAGAAGGATTCACAGGAAAATATAACTCACAATGGAAGGTACACAAGAAAGCGGAAAACTCACACGTGAGGGACTCACAAGGGAGTGGGACTCACTGGAAAGGAGAACTCACAGGAGAGAGGCACCACAGCAAAGAGCATAGGACTCACAAGGGAGGAGAATTCACAGGGGAGAAGAACTCACAGAAGAAGTGTACTAACAGGCAAGTGGGAATCACAGGGAGGAGGACTCAAAAGATTGGAGGACTCAGAGGGGAGCAGGACTCACAGAAGAGGGACCTAACAGGGGAGTAGAACTCACAGGAAACAAAAACTCGCAGGGAATGGTTATACAAAGGGGAGGAGGACTCATTGGGGAGCAGTACTCATAAGGGAGAGGGACTCAAAGGGACTCACACAATAAAGGGATTCACAGGACAGGAGAAGTCACAGGAAGAGCACTCACAAGACGCACAGAAGAGTGGCACTAACATTGGAGGAGGACTCGCAGAGGGGGGGGGGAACTCACAGGTGAAAAGGACTAAAAGTTTAGGGGAACTCACACGAGAAGTGTACTTACAGGGGAGGAGGACTCACAGGAGAGGACGTACCGTTACTGAAGACTCACAGGGAGGGGATTCACAGCGGAGTGGACTCAAGGAAAAGGGGACTCACATTAGAGAAAAACTCACAGGAGATTGGCATTCACAGAAACGGCAACTCGCAATGGAGGAGGACTCACAGGGGAGAAGGGCTTACATGGGAGGGGGATCCAAAAGAAAGGAGGAATCACAGGGGATTGAAATCACACAAGAGAAGTACTCAAAGGGGAGGGGAACTCACAGAAGAGGGGTACTGACATGAAAGGAACTCACACAAGAGTATTTATACAGGAAGAGGACTCACAGGCAAAGAGGGCCTACAGGAGAAGGGGACACATCACAAAGGGGATCTCACAGGGGCGGAGGACTTACAAGAGGGGTGAAGTTTAGGGGGCTCACGGGAGAGGGAGACTCAAAGGAGAAAGCGACTCACACGAGAGAACTCACGGGAGAAGGGGGCTAACATGGGAGAGGGACTCACTTGTGAGGAGGAATCACACGATCGCATGACTCACAGGAGGGGGAATCGCAGGAGAGAATGATTCACACAAGAAGAGGACTCACAGAATGGCAAGAGAGGAGAACTCACAGCGGAGGGGTACTCACAGGCAAGGGGACTGATATTAGAGGGGAATTCACAGGAGAGGAGAACTCGCACAGTAGGAGAACTCACAAGAAAGGACTCACAGGAAAGGAGAAATCAGAGCGAAAGTGCACTCACAGGCGTGGAGGACTTACAGTGGAGGACTCACAGGGGAGGAGGACTCACGCGCGAGGACTCACAGTACAGTAGAACACAAAGGGGAGAGAAGCGCACAGCGGAGGAGACTCATTGGAAAGTAAAGTCACAGGTGAGGGGGTTTCACAGGAGAAAAGGATTTAAAAAAGAGGACTCAGAGGAAAACTCTAAATGGTAGAGGACTCCTAGGAAAGTTGCATTCACATCGGAGGACTCAAAAGAGGTGAGTCACACAACTGGAGGACTCACAGAAGAGGAGAACTCACAAGAGAAGGGGACGCACAGGACAAAGCTCACATGAGGTGGGGGTTCACATGAAAAGGAGGGTCACAGGAGAAGAGAACGCAAAGAGAAGGGACCTCACAGGGGAGGGGGAGTCGCAGGAGAGAAGAATTTACACGAGAGGAGGACTCACAAGATAGAAGAACTCACACAAAAGGAGGCCTTGCAGGAGAGGACTCACAGGAGACGAAAAATCACTGGGGAAGGACAATTAAGGAGAGGGGCACTAACAGGTGTGGAGGACTCACAAGACAGCACTCACGCACGAGGAGGACTCACATTGTAAGAGGACACAAAGGGTGTGGGACTCAGAGGAGGGAAGAAATCACACAGGAGAAGCCCTCACAGGTAAGGCGACTCACAGGAGACTCAACGCAGAGGAGGACTCAAAGAAGAGGAGAACTCACACAAGAGGGGGAATCAAAGGAGGGGGGACTCAAAGGAGAGGTGGACTCAAAGTAGAGAGGGGCTCACGGTATAGGGTAGATAGGGGGACTCACACGAGAGGAGAACTTACAGAGAATGGGGACAGCCTGTAGATTCACAGTAGACGGGGACTCAAAAGAGAGCGGGACTGACAAAAGAGGAGGATTTACAGGAGGACAGACTCACAGCAAACGGTGACTCACAGTAAAGGTGGACTCATAAGAGAAGAACTCGCACAGGCGGAAGACTCGCAGGAGAGGGGCACTTACAGCGTAGGGTGACGTACAGGAGCGGGAGACTCGCACACTGGAGAGAACAACTCACAGTGAAAAGAAACTCACATGTAAGGAAAATTCGCAGGAGAGGAGAACTCACAGAACAAGGGTACTGTTGGGAGATTCGTAGGAGAAAAGGACTTACAGGGGAGGAAAAATCATAGGAAGGGAGAAGTCACACACGGGGAGAAGTCATAGGATAGGAGAACTTACAGGGGTCAAGGATTCAAAGGAGAGGGGGACTCACTGGGAAGGGGGACTCACAACGGAGGTGGTCTCACGGCAGGGGGAAACTGACAGGACTGATGAACTCACAGGAGAGGGGACTCGCAAAGGAGGAGCACTCACGGTGGAGGGGAACTCACAGGCGAGCAGGCGAAAGGGATTCACGGGATAGGGAGACTCGCAGGGGAGAGGGACTCGCATTGAAAGGGACTTACGTGAGACTCACAGAGGAGGAGAGATCAAAGGAAAAGAGAACTCACATAGGAGGAGGAGTCACAGAAGAGAAGAACTCACTGGGGAGGGAGATTCACAGGAGAAGAGAACTCACTGGGGAAGGGGACTTAGAGGAACGGAAAACTCACACAAGAGGACTCACAGGAGAAGGGGACTCCGGGGAGATTGTCCCAGAGGATAGGGAACTCACGAGTGAGGCATTCACACAGTAGGAAGCTCACAGGAGTGGAGAATTAACACAGAGCGGGAGTCACAGCGGAGGAGGACTCACGGGAAAGGGGAAATCACAGGAGAGTGGGACACAATGGAGACGGTTGTTTACAGGGGAAGAGGACTCACAATGGTAGCGTACTCGTAGGTGAATGGGAATAACAAGAGAGGGGGACTCACAGGAGGGTGACACTGACAGGAGTAGTGAACTCACAGGAAATGGGACTCACAGAGGAGTTGGACTCACAGGGGAGGGGGACTCACAGGCGAGGGAACTCATACGAGAGAGGGACTCACAGTAGTAATGCTGTGGCCATGTCTTACACATTGACCACAGCAGAATTTTATTAAAGAAGCACAAGCCGCCAACCCTGAGACCCGCAAGCTAGATGGACCCTGACTCGGCCAGATAAAATATGACGCGCGAATGGCTGTCAGTACGCAACATGTAGTCACAGTGGCCTGCCTCCTTGCGGTGATGCGCAAAGCAGACATTACTCCAGCGTTGACCCGGTGACTCGACAACAAACGCATCCAATACGACTCTACAACCTTTAGATTCTAAATTTACCTTCATATAGTCGTATTTGGAACGCTTGTTGTCTCGCGCCTTGAGGAAGGCTTGCCACCTAACACGAGAGATGACACGCAGGAGTGGGTGACTCAAGGGGATGGGGATGTAGAGGGAATGAAGACTCACAGTGGAGGAGGACTCACAGGGGAAGGGGGACTCAGAGGAGAGGGAGAATTACAAGAGAGGGGCACTCACAGGAGTCTGTCTGTGGCCATGCCTTACACATTGACCACAGCAGAATTTTATTGAGGAAGCACAAGCCGTAAATTCCAAGACCCGCAAGCTAAATGGACCCCGACTCTGCCTGACACCTAGGCCGCCAGATGTAATATGACGCGCGAATGGCCGTTTGTACGCAGCCTCCAGCCACAGTGGTCTGCTTACTTCTTGTGATGCCCAAGACAGACATCACTCCAGCGTTCACCCGGTGACCCACAAGAAACGCATCCAAAACGGCTTCAAAGGAGGAGGATTCACAAAAGAGGGAGACTCACAGTGGAGAAGAAGGCACAGGGGAGGAGTACTCAAGGACACAAAAACTCACAAGGAAGGAGGGCTAATAGGGGTGGAGTACACACAGGGGTGGGGGACTCACAAGGGAGTGGGCTCACAGGGGAGGGGAACGACTCACAGGAGAAGAGGTCTCACTTGGGAGGATAACTCACAAAAGAGAAGGAGACACAGGAGAAGAGGACTAACAGCAAAAGGAGACTCACAAGAGAGTAGGGCTCAAAGATTGACACTAACAGGAAAAGAGAACTCACAGGAGAGAACAACTTACACAGGAGGGGGACTCACATGAGGAAAACTCACAGGAGAGGGAGACTCACAAAAGAGGAGAACTCGTAGGAGAGGAGAACTCATACAGGAGGACTCGCATAAGAGGAGATATCACAGGAGAGGGGGACTCACAGGAGGTTGAGACTCACAGGAGAGTAGGATTCCTAGAAGAGCAGACTCACAGGAGGAGAACTTACAGGGGAGGTGTACTAACAGGGGAGGCGGTCTCACACGAACGGTTCTCGGGAAAGTATGACTAACAGCAGAGAACAACTCACAGAAGAAAAGAACTCGCACAGGAGGAGGACTTGCAGAAAAGTGGGACCCAAAGTAGAGTAGAAGTCACAGCAAAGGAGAACTCACACATTACGAAGAACGGGAGACCAGAACTCACAGGTGAACAGAGCTCAAAGGGGAAGGAGACCCACAGGTGAAGAAAACTCACACAGGAGAGGAAAACTCACAAACGAGCAGGGAGGATAACCTAGCAGGAAGGGAATACTCATAGAAGAGGAGGACGTATAGGAGAGAGGGAGTCACGGGGGAGGAGGACTCGCAGAAGTGGAGAACACAAATGGTACGGGGACTCGCAGGAGACGGGGACTCACACGAAAGGGATTCGCAGGAGAGGGGGAGTCGCAAGAGAGACGAACTCACGCAGGAGGGGGACTCACATGAAAGGAGACTTCACAGGGGAAGGGAAGTCGCAAGACAGAAGCACTCTCACACAGGTAAGGGACTCACGCGTGAGCAGAACTCACACGGGATCAAGACTCACATAAGAGGAAAACTTACAGGTAAGGGTACTCACAGAAGAGGAGGACTCACACAGGAGAAGGACTTGGAGGAGACAAGAACTCTAGGGAAAGGAGGAGTTACAGGGGAAGCGAACTCACAGGGGTGGAGTACTCGCAAGAAAGGAGAACTTATAGGAGAGGAAAAGTTACATGAAAGGAGAATTCACACAAGAAAAATTGCAGGGAAGGGATACTCGTTAAACAGGGGGACTCACAGGAGAGAGGGACTCACAGGGGATGATACTTCATAGGAGAGGGGGACTCACAGAAGCGGGGGACTGACAGGAGAGGGGGGCTCATACTAGAGGCGAACTCACGGGGGAAGGGAACTCACAGGAAACAAGCACTCACGGGGAACGGGGACACACAGGATAGGGGGACTCATGGGCGAAGCTAACTTACATGGGAACTGGACTCATAGGGGAGAAGAACTCATAGGAGAGAAGATACTCAAAGAAGAGAGGGATTGATAGGAGTGAAGGACTCACTTTGGAAGGGAAATCTCAAAAAAGGGAGACTCTAAGGGGAGGAGAAATCACAAGAGAGGAGAACTCACACAGGAAGAGACACATAGGATATATGGTTCTCACAGGAGAAAGGAACTCACAGGGGAGGGAAATTCACAGGTAAGGAAAACTTACAAGAGAAGAGGACTCATAGGAACGGAGAACCTCAAAGGAGAGGAAGACTCCCAGGAAAAGAGAATACACAGGAGAGACAAACTCACAGTGGAGAAAAACTCACAAAAGAGGGGGACTCACAAGAGAGCGGAACTCAGAAAGGAGGACTGACAGGAGCGGAAAATTGCAAGGAGAAAAGAACTCAAACAGGAGAAGGACTCACAGAAGAGTAAAACGCAATGGAGTGGGAGACTCACAAAGGAGGAGAACTTGTAGAAAAGCAGAAGGCACACAGGAGGGGGATTCACATGAGAGGAGAACTCATAGGGGAGGGACCTCACAGGAGGGGGGACCCACAGAAGAGGGGTTACTCAAAGGAGAAAGGACTCACCATGTAGGCGGACTGAGAGGAGAGTGGGATTGAAAGGGGAGGATACCTTACAGGAAGGAGAACTCACAAGGGAAGGGGACTCAAGAAAAGAGGTGAAGTCACAGACGAGGAGAACTCACAAGAGAGGAGAATTCACCAAAAAATAGAACTCACACAGGAAGAGGAATCACAGAAAATGAGAACTCACAGGAGATAGGGACTCACAAAGAAAGAGAACAGGCAGGAAAGGAGAACTAGCACAGGAGTGGGAATTACAGGGGATGAGGACTTACAGGAGAGTAGGACTCACAGGAGAGGAAAGCTCACAGGAGAAGTGGACTCACCGGGGAGAAGAACACAGGAGGGTAACTAAGAGGAGAAGAAAACTCACAGGGAAGGGGGACGGGAACTCGCAGCAGAGTAGTACTCACAGAATAGGGTGACTCGTAGCGGAGGAGGACGTACAGGGGAGGACTCACAGAAAGGAGTACTTACAGGAGATCAGGACAGACAGGAGAAGAGAACAAACACAAGAGGAGGAATCACAGGAGAGTAAAAATCACAGAGACAGTGAACCCACAGGGAATAAGAACTAACAATAGTGGAGAACTCACATAAGAGGACGACTCACTCTAGAGGAGACCTTACTTTACAGGAGAGGTTGGCTCACAGGGGAGCAGAACTCACGCAGGAGGTTAACTCAGAGGAGAAGAGAACTCACAGGAGATGGCGACTTACAGGAGATTAGGACTCGCAGCGGAGGAGGACGTACAGGGGGAGGCCTTACAGGGGAGGAGTACTCACAGGACGGTCTCACAACAGAGGAGTTCTTTCGGGAAGGAGGATTAACGGGAGAGAAGTACTTACAGAAGAGGAGAACTAACGGGAGATGAAGGACTCAACGCGGAAGACCACTCCCAGGTGAGGAGTACTCACAAGGGCGGAGGCCTCACATGAAAGAACTCATACAAGAGGAGGACTCACAGAAGAAAAGAACTCGCAGGGGAGGAGGCCTTACAACATAAGGTGGACTCACATTGCAGGAGGACGCACAGGAGAAGAGGATTTACAGGAGAGGGGGCCCCACATGGAACGAGCACTCACAGAAGGAGACTCATGGGGGAAAAGGAGTAACAGGAGAGGTGGGCTCGTAACGGAGGAGGACTCACTGGGAAGGGTAAATCACAGGGAAGGAAGACTCACAGGAGAGAAGACTTCGCACAGGAGAAAACCTCACACGAGACAAAAAATCACAGGGGAAAGGGACTCACAGGGAAGGGTGACTCACACGAGATGGGAATTCTTAGAGCAGGAGAACTCTTAGTACACGAGTACTCACACAGAAGGAGAACTCACTGAAGAAGAAAACCCACTGGGGAGGAGGACTTACAGAGGAGGAGAACTCACAGACTAAGGCGATTCACCGGGGAGGAAAGATTTTCCGTCCATGGGAGGAGGACGCATCTGGGTGGCGAACTCACAGAAGAAGGTGACTCACACAGAAGGAGGATTCACAGAAGTGGAGGAGTAACAGGAAATGGCAACTCACAAGGGAATGGGACTCACAGTGGGGAAGGGACCTGGCAGTGGGGGGGGGGGAGGAAATCACAAGAGAGAACACACAGAAAAGAGGCACTCACAAGGAAGAAATCACAGGGGTTGTGAATTTAAAGGCGACGAGGAGTCACAAAGGAGGAGAACTCGCAGAAGAGGAAAACTCGCAAGAGAAGGAGACTCACAGGCGAGAGGGACTAGCAAAAGAGGGGGACGTATAGGAGAGAGGGACTAGCAAAAGAGGGGAATTCACAGGAGAGAGGGACTAGCAAGAGAAGGGGATTTACAGGAGAGAGGGACTAGCAGAAGAGGTGGACTCACAAGTGAGCGGAACTTAGGAAGGAGGAAGTCTCGCAGGAGCGGTAAATTGCCAGGAGAAAAGAACTCACACAGAGGGAGGACTCGTAGAATAGGAGAACTCAATGGGGAGGGGGACTCACAAAGGAGGAGAACTTACAGAAAAGCAGAACTCACACAGGAGGGGGATAGTTACTCACAAGAGAAAGCACTGACAGGGGAGGCGGACTGACGGGTGAGTGGGACTCAAAGGGGAGGATAATTCACAGGAAGGGGAGCTCACAAGGGAAGGGGACTCAA
The DNA here is from genome assembly GCA_025434805.1 of Antipathozoanthus remengesaui. Classification (NCBI taxonomy): domain Eukaryota; kingdom Metazoa; phylum Cnidaria; class Anthozoa; order Zoantharia; family Parazoanthidae; genus Antipathozoanthus; species Antipathozoanthus remengesaui. Next base: position 11,518 of record JANSTR010175041.1, on the reverse strand, counting down.
AAAAGAGGTGAAGTCACAGATGAGGAGAACTCACAGGAGAGGAGAATTCAGTGAGGAAGAGAGCTCACACAGCAAGAGGAATCACAGAAAATGAGAACTCGCAGAAGATGACGACTCACAATGGAAGAGAACAGACAGTAAAGGAGAACTCGTACAGGAGGGAGAATCACAGGAGATTGGGACTTACAGGAGAGTATGACTCACAGGAGAGGAGAACTCCCAGGAGAAGTGGACTCACAGGGGAGGGGGACGGAAACACACAGGAGAGTACTCCCCCAGTGAGTCCTCCCCTGCAGAATAAGGTGGCTCGCAGCGGAGGAGGACGTACAGGGGAGGACTCACTGGGGAGTACTCACAGGGAAGGAGGACTGACAAGAGAGGAGAACAAACACAAGAGAAGGACTTACAGGAGAGCAAAAATCACAGAGAAGGCGAACCAACAGGGGATGAGAACTAACAATAGTGGAGAACGCGCACAAGAGGAGGACCCACTTGAGAGGAGAGCTCACAGGAGAGGTGGATAGGGAATCAGCACTCACACAAGAGGGCAACTCGGAGGAGAAAAGAACTCACAGGATATGAGGACTCACAGGAGAGTAGCAGTTACAGAATAGGGTGACTCATAGCGGAGGACGACGTACAGGGAGAGGCTTTATAGGGAGGAGTACTCGCAAAACCTGCGGTCTCACAAGAGAAGGATTCTTTTAGGAAAGGAGGACTAACAGGAGAAAAGTAGTTACAGAAGAGGAGAACTAACAGGGGAGGAAGAACTCAACGCGGAAGACCACTCACAGGCCAGGACTACTCACAGGGGAGGAAGACTAACAAAACAGGTGGAATCACATTGCAAGGGGGACGCACAGGAAAAGGAGATTTACAGGAGAGGGGGCCCACAGCGGAGAGCACTCACAGAAGGGGAATTCCGGGGAAAGAAAAGTCACAGGACAGGTGGACTCATAAGGGAGGAGAACTCACAGGGAAGGGGGATCACAGGGGAGAAATACTGACAGGAGAGGAGACTTTTTACACAGGACAAGGCCTCACACGAGACGAGAACTCACAGGGAAGAGGGACTCACACGAGAAGGGGATTCTCAGAGTTGGAGAACTCGCAGTATAGGAGTACTCTCACAGAAGGAGAACTCACTGGAGCAGAAAAGTTACAGGGGAGGAGGACTCACAGGGAAGGAGAATTTACAAACAAAGGCGACTCATCGGGGAGGAGGCACTGGAAAGATTTTTCTTACATGGGAGGAGGACACACCTGGATGGCGTACTCACAGAGGAGGGAGACTCACAAGGGAGGAAAACTCACAGCGGCGGGCGACTAATAGGAGAAAGGCACTCACAGGAGAGGCGGGCTGACATGGAAGATAACTCACAAGAAAATTGACGTCAAAAATTAGGAGGTTTCACATGAAAGAAAAACTCACAGCGGAAGGGGATGCACGGGGGAGGATAACTCACAGGATAACTCACACAGGAGGAGGACTCACAGGAGTGGAGGAGTAACAGGAGAGGATAACTCACAGGGGAAGGAGACTCACAGTGGGTAAGGGGAGTCGCAGTGGGGGGGGGGGACTCACAGGAGAGGAAGACCCACTGAAAAGAGGCAATTATGGGGTAGAACTCGCAGGGGTGGTGAATTCAAAGGAGACGAGGATTCACAGAGGAGGAGAACTCACAGGTGAAGAGGACTCACAGGGGACTAGCAAAAGAAGGAAACTAACAAGAGAGAGGGACTAGCAGACGAGGGTACTCACAGGAAAGAGGAACTAGAAGAAGAGGGGGACTCACAGGAGAAAGGGACTAGCAAAAGAGGGGGATTCACAGAATAGGGGGACTAGCATTAGAAAGGAATTCACAGAAGAGAGACACTAGCAGAAGAGGGGGGGGGCTCACAGGAGTGAGGAACTAGCAAAAGAATGGGGATAACAGGAGAGGGGACTAGCAGAAAAGGTGGATTCACAAAAGAGAGGGACTAGAAGAAGGGGAATGACAGGAGAAAGGGACTAGCAAAAGAGGGAGATTCACAGGAGAGGGGGACTAGCAGAAGAGGGAGAGTCACGGAAGAGAGGGACTAGCAGAAGAGAGGGACTCACAGGAGAAAGGGACTAGCAAAAGAGGGGGGAATTACAGGAGAGGGGGACTAGCAGGAGAGGTGGATTCACAAAAGAGAGGAGCTAGCAGAAGAGAGGGACTCACAGGAGAGAGGGACTAGCAAAATAGGGGATTCGCAGGAGAGGGGGACTAGCAGAAGATACGGATTCACAGAAGAGAGGGACTTACATGGGAGGTGTACTAACAGGGAAGGCGGTTTCACACGAGCGGTTCTCTCAGGAAAGTAGGACTAATAACAGAGAACAACTCACAGACGAAAAAAAATCACACAGGAGGAGGACTTGCAGAAAAGGGAGACTCATAGTGGAGTAGAATCACAGCAAAGGAGAACTCGCATATTAGGAGGAACGGGATACTAGAAGTCACAGGCAAGCAGAACTCGCAGAGGAAGGAGACCCACAAGAGAGGAGAACTCACAGGAGAAGAGAACTCACACAGGAGGGCGACTCATATGACAGGACGAGTCATAGGGGATGGGAAGTCACAAGACAGAAGAACTCATGCAGGAAAGGGACTCGCGTGAGAGCTGAACTCACAGGTGATCGGGACTCACATAAGAGGAAAAGTCACAGGTGAGAGTACTCACAGGAGAGGAGAACTAAAACAGAAAAAAGACTCGCGAGAGACGAGAACTCGCGGGAAAGGAGGAGTCACAGGGAAAGGGAACAACTTACAGGGGTTGAGTAGTCATAGGAAAGGAGAATTCACAAGAGAGGAAAAGTTACAGGAAATCAGAATTCACTGGAGAGGAAAGCAGGAGAGGTTAACTCACAGAAAAGAAATTGCAGAGAAGGGGATACTCGCAAAACAGGGGGACTCACAGTAGAGAGGGACTCACAGGGGAGGGTGGGTTCACAGGGGAGTGTAATTCATAGTGCAGGGGGACTCACATAAGAGGGGGACTGACAGGGGAGGGAAGATCACACTAGAGGCGAACTCACGGGGGGGACTCACATAAAACGAGTACTCATCACAGGGAAAGGGAACTAACAGGACAGGTGGAGAAACGGGAGAGGATAACTCACACAAGAGGAGGACTCACTCGAGAGGAGAACTCCCAGTAGAGGTGGACTCACAGGGGAGTAGAACTCAGACATAACTCAGAGGAGAAGAGAACTCACAGGAGATGGAGACTCACAGGAGAGTAGGACTCACAAAATAGGGTGACTCGCAGCGGAGGAGAACGTACAGGGGGAGGACTTACAGGGCAAGAATACTCACAGGACAGGGGGTCTTACAACAGAGGGGTTCCTTTGGGAAAGGAAGATTAACAGGAGAGAAGTATTTACAGAAGAGGAGAGCTAACAGGAGAGGAAGGACTCAACGCGGAAGACCACTCATAGGGGAGTAGTACCCACTGGGGCGGAGGACTCACATGAGAGAACTCACTCAAGAGGAGAACTCACAGAGGAGGAGAACTCACAGGGGAGGAGGACACACAAAATAGGTGAACTCACAATGAAGGGTGACGCACAGGAAAGGGGATTTACATGAGAGGGGGCCTCACACGGGACAAGCACTCACAGAAGGAGACTCAACGGAAAGGTAAGTCACATGAGAGGTTGATTCGTAAGGGAAGAGGACTCACAGGGAAGGGGGAATCACATGGAAGGAAGACTCACAGGAGAGGAGACCTCACACAGGAGAAAGCCTCACACGAGACGAAAATTCACAGGGGAGAGGGACTCACATGGGAGGGGGATTCACAAGAGAAGGGGGCTCAAACGAGGAGGGGATTCTTAGAGGAGGAGAACTCGCAATATAAAAGTACTTACACAGGAGGAGAACTCACTGGAGGTGAAAACTCACCGGGGAGGAGGACTCACAGAGGAGGATAACTCACAGACCAAGGCGACTCACCGGGGAGGAGGCACAGGAAAGATTTTTTTTTATGGGAGGAGGACGCACCTGCGTGGCGAACTCGCAGAGGAGTGGGACCCACACAGGAGGAGGACTCACAGGAGTGGAGGAGTAACAGTAGAGGGTGATTTGCAAAAAAGGGGGAATCACAAAGGAGAAGAATTCATAGCGGTGGGCGACTAACAGAAGAAAGGCACTCACAGGTGAACAGGTCTTACAGGAAGAATACTTACAGGAAAGTAGACCTCACAATTAGGAGGACTCGCATGAAAGGAGAACTCACAGGGGAGGGGGACGCAGGGGATAGGATAACTCACGGGAGAGGATAACTCACGGGAGAGGATAACTCACGGGAGAAGTCACCCAGGAGGCGGACTTACAGGACTGGAGACGTAACAGGAGAGGACAGCTCACAGGGGAATCGGACTCACAGTGGGGAAGTGGACTCACAGTGGGGGCGACTCAAAGGAGAGGGGGACCTACAGAGAAGATGCACTCTGAAGGTAGAGTTCACAGGGGTGGTGGATTCAAGGAGACGAGGAGTCACAGAGGAGGAGAACTCACAAGAGAAGAGGACTAACAGGAGAGGGGTACTAGAAAAAGTGGGGGACTCATAGGAGATAAGGACTAGCAAAAGAGGGGGACTCACAGGGGAGGGCACTAGTAGAAGAAGATTTACAGAAGAGAGGGACAAGCAGAAGCGGGGGACTCACAAAAGATATGGACTAGCAAAAGTAGGGGATTCACAGGAGAGGGAGACTAGCAGAAGAGGGGGATTCACATAACAGAAGGACTAGCAGAAGAGGGGACTCGCAGGAGAGAGGGACTAGCAGAAGGATGGAAATCAGAGGAGAGGACTCACAGGGGAGGAGAAACTACAGGAAAGGAGACTGGCAGGGGAGGAAAATACACACGGGAGGAGAACTCACAGGAGAGGAGAACTCACAGAAAATGTTAACTCACGGGCGAGGGGGAGTCGCAGGAGAGGAGAAATCACAAGGGAGGTCCACATACAGTAGAGAATTCATAGTTGAGTGGGACTCACAGAAGAGGAATACTCACAGGAGAGTTGCACACAGACAGAAAGAGAACTCGCAGCAGAGGATGATTAATAGGTGAGGAGAACTCACAAGGGAGAAAAAGTTACAAGATAGGAGGATTCACTTGGCTGGAGTACTATCTAAGAGAACTCACAGGGGAGGAGGACTCACCGAAAAGGAGAACTTACGGGAGAGTATAACTCACAGAGGAGGTCGAATCACAGGAGAGGAGAAATGCCAGGGAATGTGGTCCTACAGGAGACGGGGTAATCACAGTACAAAAGGACTTTCAGGAGAGGTTGAATTACAGGTGGGAAAAACTCACAGGAGAGGAGAATTGTCAGGGGAGAGAAACTCGCAGTGGAAAACTCACTGGAGAGGAAAACTCATAAGAGAAGAAAACTTACAAGAGAGGAAGACACACAAGAGAGGAAGACTCACAGCAGTGGAGGAATTACTGGTGAGAAAAACCTTAATTAGAGGAGGTCGTATAGGAGAGGAGAACTCACAAAGGAGGAAAACTCACAGAAGAGAGAACTCACAGAGGAGTCAAAAGAAAGGATGACCCACAGTAGAGGAAAACGCACAGGAGAAATCGACTCACAGAAGAGGGGGACTCAAAGGAGAGGAGAACTCACAAAGGAGGGGTATTCACGGGAGATGAGGACTCACAGGGGAGGAGGAGTCAAAGGAGAGGAGGACTCACAGAAGAGAACTTACTGGGGAGGTGCCTCGCAGCAGAGGGAAACTTGAGCTCAGAACCTCACAGGAGAGGACTCATAGGTGAGGAAGACTCACAAAAAGGAATGACTAACAAGAGAGTATAACTCACAGGAGTTTAGCACTTACACATAAGGAGGCCTCATAGGAAAGGAAAACTAACAGGGTAGGGGCACTCACAAAAGAGGTGGACTCACAGGGAAGGAGAACTCACAGGAGGAGCAGGAATCGCACAGAAGGAGGACTCACACAGAACGAGGACTCACAGGAGAGAACGAAGGATAGGAGAGGACGGAGGACAGGAGAGGAAGATTTGCAGGGGAGAGGGACTTACAGGGGAGGAGGTCTTATAGGAGAAGGAGAATGACAGTGGAGGAGAAGTCACAGGGAAGGAGGAGACAAACAAGGACATACATTGGAAGAGAACTCACAGGAGAAGTGCACTCACACAGGAAGAACTCTCACGGGCGGGGGTACTATCAGGAGGGTTGGCCTCACAGCGGAGAAGAAAACACAGGAAAGGTGAACCCACAAGTCAAGAAGACTCGCAGGAATGAACTCGGACAGGAGAAGAACTCACAGGGTAGGGTGACTCACAGGAGGGGTAGACTCACAGAGGAGGACTCACATTGGAGGAGAACTCGCAAGACGGGAGAACGCATAGGAAAGGAGACCTCCTAGGTCAGGACTCGCGCAGGAGGATGTCTCACAACAGAGGAGAACTCACAGGGGAGGATGACTTGTAGGAGATCAGGATAACTCACAGGAGGGGGAATTCACAGGTTAGATCGACTCGCAGGGGAGGACAACTAGCAGGAGAGGGGAAATCATACACTAAGAGGATTCACAGGAGAGGCGAACTCACAGGAGGGGATGACTCACAGTAAAAAAAGACTGACAGGGGAGGGGAAATATCAGGAGAGAAAGACTCTCACATTGGAGAAGAATTCACAGGAAAAAAGAATTCACAAATTAGGTGGACTGATTTGAAAGAAAAATTCACAGGGGAGGGGAACTTGCAGGGTAGGGGGACTCACAGGAGAGGTGGACTCACAGAGGAGGGCTCACATTGAAGGAGAAGTCACAAAACCGGAGAACGCACAGAAGAAGAGAACTCACAGGTAAGGACTCACACAGGAGGATGTCTCACAAGAAAGGAGGGTTTACAGGAAAGGAGAACTCACACAGGCGGAGGACTTCAAGGATAGGGGGACTCTCACAGGAGGAGGGCTAACAGGAGATAAGAACTCACAGGAGAGGAGAACTTAGAGGAGAGGAGAACTCACATAGGAGCAGGGTTTAAAGGGGAGGTGCACTCACAGAGGAGAGAGAGTTACATTAGAGGGGCACAAAGGAAAGGATAACTCACAGGAGAGCAGAACTCACAGAAAAGGTAGACTCACATAGGAGGAGAACTTACAAGGGTAGGGGTCTCACAGAAAGTTGTAATGACAGTGGACGAGGGGTCACAGGAGAGGAGGAGACACAGGAGGACTTACATTGGAGGAGAACGCACAGGAGAGGCGCACTCACACAGGAAGTATTCTCAAAGGCTAGGAGTACTCACAGGAGAGCTGAGCCGACAGTGAAGGAGAAAACACACGACAGGAGAACACACAGATAAGGAGGACTCACAGGAAAGAACTTACAGGGTACGGGGACTCACAGAGAAGGAGGACTCACGTTGGAGGAGAACTCACTGTAGCATAGAGATCACAAGGAAAGAGAACTAGTCGGACATCAGGATAACTCACTGCAGAGGAAAACTCCCTCAGGAGAAGGCCTCGCAGAATAGGAGAACTTACAAGGAAGGGGGGATTCATAGGATAGGTGTACTAGCAGGGAGAACTAGCAGGAGAGGAGGAATCACATAGGAGGACTCACAGAAGAAGAGACTTGCATGTGATGGGGAATCACAGCAGAGGGAGTCTGACAGGGAAGGAGGAATTATGGGAGAGGAAAACTCACAGTTGAGGGGGACTCATACAGGAGGAGAACTCACGGGAGAGGAGGACTCACAGGAGTGGAGAACTCACAAGAGAGGATAACTCGCTGGGGAGGAGGACCCACACAGGGGAGGAGGACTCACACAGGAGGAGGCCTCACAGCAAAGGAGTACTCGCAACAGCGGGCAGTCAGATGAGAGGGAGTCAGAGGAGAGGAGAACTCACAGAGGAGAAGGCCCCACACAAAAGGAGGCCTCACAGCGGAGGAGTACCTGCAACAGTTAGGCGAGGGGGATTCAGAGGAGAAAAAGATCTCACAGTGGAGTAAGACTCACAGGAAGGGGGTACTCACAGTAGAGGAGAAGTCAAAGGAGAGGTTAACTCATGGAGGAGGTGGTGTCACAGGAGAGGAAGATTAATAGGAGAGGAGAACTCACAGGAGAGGCAATTCACAGGGGAGGAGAACTCACAGAGGAAGCTGACTCGCAGGGGAAGAAAAATCACAGGAGAGCAGTACTTACAGGGAAGGGGAACTCACAATTGAGAAGGAATCACAGTGGACGGGAGTCTCACAAGGGATGGTGGACTCACCGGGACGGTACTCAAAAAGGACGCCTGACAGAGTTTTACAACTCACAGAGGATCACGACTCACAGAGAAGGAGGACTCACACAAGAGGATGACTCGTACAGGAAAAGGACTCGCCGCCGAGGAGAACTCATACAAGAGGACGATTCACATGGGAGGACGATTTACAGAGGAGGACAACTCACAGACAAGTACGACTCACAGACGAGGGCGACTCACACAGCAGGATGTCTCACAAAGGAGGATGAATCACAGGGGAGGGAGATTAACAAGAGAGGGGGACTCAGGGGAGAGGGAGAGTCACAAGAGAAGGAGACTTACAGGAGAAGGGAATTCGCAGGAGAAGGGGACTCGCAGCAGAGGAGAACTCACAGGAGAGGAGAACTCGCATGAGAAGGGGACTACAGCAGATGGAGACTCATAGGAGAGGGAAACTTAAAGGACAGGAGAAGTCACAGGAGAGGAAGACACGCTGTAGAGAGGGACTCACAGAGAAGGGGGACTGAGAGGGGAGAACAACTCACAGGAAAGGAGAAATTACAAATTAGGAGGACTCACATGAGAGGAGAACTCACATGAGAGGAGAACTCACAGGGGAGGGACTCACAGGAGAGGGGGAATCACCGGTGAGGAAAACGTACAGGAGGGCAGGACTCGCACAGGAGGAGGACTCACAGGAAAGGAGGACTCGTAGGATAGGAGAACTCATAGGGGAGAGGGACTCAAAGAAGAGGGGGGATCACAGTGGACGGGAGTCTCACAGGGGATGGTCGACTCACGAAGATGGTACTCACCGAGGAGGACGCCTCACAGAGTTTACAACTCACAGAGGATCACGACTCACAGAGAAGGAGGATTCACACAAGAGGACGACTCACAGACAAGTACGACTCATAGACGAGGGCGGCTCACAGAGCTGGACGTCTCATACAGGAGGATAAATGACAGGGCAGGGGGATTCACAAGAGAGGGGGACTCAGGGGAGAGGGGCACTTACAGGGGAATTGTACTTACAGGAGAAGGGGACCCACAGCAGAGGGAGATCACAGGAGAGGGGAACTTATAGGAGAGATGTCACATGAGAGGAGGACTCACACAGGAGTAAAACTCACAAGAGAGTAGGACGGATAGGAGATGGGGAATGACAGGGTAGGAAGTCTCATAGGAGAGGGGGACTGAGAGGGGGGAATAACTTACAGGCAAGGAGAAATTACAAATCAGGAGGACACACAGGAGAGGGGGAATCACCGGTGAGGAAAACGTACTGGAGGGAACTCACATTAGAGAGGGACTTGCAGGGGATTCACAGGGAATTCACGGGCGAGGAGAACTCACAGGAAAGGAGAACTCACAGGAAAGGGAGACACACAGGAGAAGGGGTACTCACAGGAAAAAGAGACTGACAGGGGAATAACACGAAAGGAGGACTCACATGGGAGCAGAACTCACACGAAAGGAGAATTCACGAATTAAGAGGACTGATTTGTAAAGGGAACTCACAGGGGAGGAGTCTTGCAGGGTAAAGGAACTCGCACAGAGTGGAGGACTTACAGGGGAAGAGAACTGACAGGATAGGATAACTCGCATAGGAGGAGTACTTGCACGGGAGGAGAACTCACAAGAGAGGAGATCTCACAATGGAGGGGGGCTTACAGGAGAGCGGGATTCACAGGAGAGGGGACTTACAGGAAAGGAGGACTCGCAGGAGAAGGGGACTCGCAAGAGAGCACTCACAGGAAAGGAGAACTCGCATGACAGGGAGACTCACAGGAGAGGGGAATTTATAGGAGAGGAGAACTCACAGGAAAAGAGGACTCACACAGGAGAAAGACTCACAGGAGATGATAACTCATAGGTGAGGGAGACTTACAGAAGAAGGTGAATAGCAGGAGAAGAGAAATCAGAGGAGAGGAGAACTCACAGGGGAAGATGACCAACAGAGGAGGAGGCCTCACAGCAGAGGAGTATTTACAACATAAGGAGAACAGTCAGGCAAGGGGGATTCAGAGGAGAGAAGAACTTACGGGGGATTAAGACTCACAGGAAGGGGATACTCACAGAAAAGGAGAAGACACAGGAGAGAATAACTCATAGGGGAGGGGATGTCACAGGAGAGGAAGACTAAGAGGAGAGGAGAAGTCACAGGAGAGAAAACTTACAATGGAGGAGAACGAACAAGGAGGATTATTCACATTGAAAGAGGAATCACAGGAGAGCAGTACTTACAGGGGAGAGGGACTCACAGGGCAGAAGAAATCAGAATGGATGGGAGATGGACTCACAACGGACGGTACCCGCAGAGAAGGATGCCTCACAGAGGATTACAACTCACAGAGGAACACGACTCATAGCGAAGGAGGATGACTCAAACAGGAGGACGATTCACAGCCGAGGAGAACTCACACAGGAGGACGACTCACAGACGAGGGAAACTCACACAGGAGGACGACCTACACAGGAGAAAGACTTGCATAAGAGGACAACTCACACAAGAGGACGACTAACACAGGAGGACAACTCGCACTGGAGAAAAATAAGTAGACGACCAACACAGGAGGAGGAATCACAAAGGGAAATCACACAGGAGGACGACCCACATAGGAGGTCGAGTTAGAGAGGAGGACCTACACAGGAGGACCCACAGACCAGGACGAATCATACAGGAAAATGACTCAAACAGGGGTACTCCCACATGAGGTCGACTCACACAAGAGAACACCTCACACAGGAGCGCCGTTTTCTGATTGAGGGAGGGTTGCTCCACCATCTTCCACACAATCTCTTTGATGTCCCTTCTGGCCCACTCCTCTTCACGGTCCAAGATGATGACGTCCTGGTTGTTGAAAGTGTTACCAGGTATCTTGTGATGGAGATATACCGCCGAGGTCTGGTCTGGGTTGCTGCTCGGTTGACGGTGTTTCCTGTATTCGGGCTTTCAGTGACTGTATTATTTTACCAACATATGACGCGCTGCAACCTTCAGAGCTACAGGGAATTTTATAAACCATATAGGGATTTTCTTTCATGGAGCATCAGGTCCTTCTTTCAGTTTCAACAGTTTGTCCCATAATTTGTGTGTGAGCTTAAATACCATCCGTTTCAACCTCTCCGCGACTTGGGATCAAGCCCTGAAAGCACTTCCGCGCCATTCGGATCACGTGACAATGAATAACCTGAAGAAGGCCGTAGGTTACGGTTTAAACGTTGTTAGTTAACAAGATTAGTAGATCCAGTACACGTGACA
>JANSTR010174930.1:0-16520 GCA_025434805.1 Antipathozoanthus remengesaui | reverse complement strand
AAAGTATGGGGGGGGGGGATCAAAATACAATAAGTGGTTTCTTATTTTGGCCCATTAGAAAATGACGCCGAAAATGTGATGACCCAACCTCAATTCACAAGAAAAATGGCATATGGCCCACCCCTGTAAAAACTAAGGAAAAACAGCACTTTACCATGGCATATGGCAAGAGAAGAAATTTGGATACATACCCAATCCATTGTCAGAGAAATCTCTCTTTCTGAACTCAGCCCTTCCACCATATCATGAATGCCAGTGGAAGTGGTCACGAAATGCAAAGGAATTTGTGAAAGGATTTCATACAGAGGGCAGAAGGCAATACGATCTCAAGAAAAAATGATGCCTTAAATGCAAGGTACTTTTCTCCAATGGATAAAGAGAAACCCTATTCAGCTGGTGCTTTTACTGCTGGGGAAACACCATTGAATCCGACTGATTCAAAGCGCACTAAATATGGCATTAGTTGCTTAAACGACCTGAAAAGTAAAACAGAGAATATAAAAGTACACATGCTAGAGGAGGATGATAAACGTTTTACTAAACTTGGTTAAGTAAGATCGGGAAAAGAGTGCGCCCACAAGTTCTAGGAAAGTCACTTGGGCAATTGATTCAGCTAATAAGGAAGATTGACATATCTATCTCTGAACTGGAAGGCACAACCAAATGTTCCCCTCTGCAAAGGAAACTTATACATCAAAGAAAAGAAAGAGAAAGGAATACAAAGCAAAGCAAAAAAAGAGAAAACTTGAGCGAAAGACAAGAAACTGCTCTAACCTTTTACAACAAATTATGTGCGCAGAAAATCCTGGTGATCATGAGATCTTATCTGCACACATTAATGAAAATGCAATCAGTAAATTAAATAAGCAAGATGCAAGATAGCTGAAAATTCTTATATCTGAAGCTGACACCAGATTCACAGCTGGTGCAATAAGTAAAATCAAAGGAGCTTGGACAAAAGATTTGCTGCCCATTGTGTTTCAATCAGTGTTTGAAGAAGGGAGCTCTGATGAAAACTCAGAAGAATCAGTTACCTTTGATGATGGCAATGAAGAAAGTTCTGTTAAGGATGAGAATCAGTGACTTAATTTGAACTTGTTCAATTATAATAGTTCTTTAAAAGAACTTGTTCTTGAATGTGTATCTTGCAATGTTGATTTTTGAAAGACTTAGCTGGTATGTTAAACTCTCTGACATTTTTCAGTAGAGCAAAAACCATGCAACCAGACTTGAATTCAATAGTATGTACTCTATTTTGCAATGGCCCACCATTTTCTGTTGTCAAATTTTATATACAACCCACCCCTTTGAAGGAGTTCAACATTATGTGACCCCCTGACTTTGCTCCCATTCCGCTATACTTGATGACCAGTCCCTTAAGTCATCCTTGATGCCGAAATACATCTTGCATACAATCTTCAATCAAATTATGCCCCGTTTAAACAGGAAGTTTCAGTATTAAAGGGATAGCTTCTCCCTTTTTTCTCACCTTGGAAATTAAATTTGAAATTCAAAATACACTGAACAGTTAACGAAACAGACACGTTTTGCAGACCTCTTCATTGAAAACTGAGATCAAATAAACTAGAGAAAGAGTGAACAGAAGGAAGCTACAAATACTTTTGGTACAACAAAATTTGTTGGTCTCAGAAACGCGCTTGCTTTCACATTTATCTTCCATGTGATTAATTTGAATATTGCGCGCTATAACACTGCATGTTACACTGCTGTGACAGAGTTGTTCACTCGACGGTGGCTGATTGGCGAATGAACCGAGCAATGGCCTGACCAGTCACTTTTTATACTGGAATGTCCTGTTTAAGAAGCAGGAATTTCTATATTACCAAATTTAAACAAAAAGGGTCATCAGAAACACCATTACCATGGAAACTGATGACACCTAAATCACATGGCGAAAGCAAAATTCAAAGCTACAATACGTTATAGGAAAAGCAACAAAATTTGGCAAGTATTGCCTGATAATGGCAAAATTATCTGAAAATCTGAAATAAGCGCGATCACTATGCGTCCCCCCCTCATCCTCGCCGTGTGAAATAGGGTTAAGAACCCACGTGCACGCACAACTGGGATTTAATTGCTATGTTGCATAACTTCAAATGAACAAACAAATTTGTTTGAAATAAGCAGATGTATCAAATATTTCTAACCAAGGACCAAGCACCTGCTATGTGGCATGAAGGGGTGTACGTTTGATTAGTAATAGCCCTGATAAATAGTAAAATACGAACACTGAACTATTTTACAAGGCATTCCTTACTCTCCTCTCCGTACGGAGCACTCCAAGGACATACACCTTGTCGAGATGTCGAGGCCTTAAGATGTCGAGTTCTCGAGTTCTCGAGATGTCGAGTTATTGTTACGGTAAAGTTTCACAGCGGGCTCAAAGTATCTTTCATTCACGTGTTTCTAACTGAAACAAAATGGCGCACGGTGAACATGAGGTAAGCAATATCAAAACATTAATCACGCTTTATCCTTTGGTCTTTCCTTTGAGAATATTTCAAATTATTGTTCTTATCAATAGTTGTTAAAGGGATTTGTGACGAGGTTTCTGCTGCAAGTGTGGCAAGAAAATAAAGTCTGCAAGCAGTGCTCGAAACCAACCGAACGAATATTATTAAAACGTTTCAAATCCTCATATTTATGTTTTCAAAATCCCAATTCGTGGGTTAAACTGTAGACTGCAGATTATCCGACCACAGATTTGAATGTCATTGCCCAACATTTCAGCTATTTGCAAATAACTAAGGCCGGTATGAGAGTACAGATGAATATCCTAATATGATCATGACTCGTGCGTGAATCCTCGGTGCACTAGTTAGTACACATACGTCTATGACTGTACATGAAACGGGCTGGTACAAAACGCAGGTTGAAGATTGCATATATTTTAGCCGGTTAGGTTCTTATAGGAGAGGCAGCCTATGTCGGCATCTGGATTTTAGGTGTCTAGGTCCCTTGGGATTCTGCAAGAGACGTTACAATACATATTATTTGTTAATATAATATAGTGAACGTAACTTTTGAAAGACATGTGTTTCGACAAATGGATAAGGTTGACGAAACGATCAGGGATCAGGTGATTGAGAAGTGGCACAATCCTAAACTTCGACGAAAGTTTTTGGAAAAAGCCAATGCACGTTTGTCAGACTTGCAGGGCATTGCTCGTGTTCAGGAATAAGTGGATTAACTGTAATCGCACCGGGAACTTTGCAAGGGATACAAACTGTCCGGCCGGAAATCAGGATTGCAATAGATGTAAAGTTCGTGGTTATTTTTCTGTGTGTGTTGTGAGAAAAAGGGGGGGAGGAGAATAAATAGCATACCATGTTTCAGAGGAGAAAACTGGCTATGCATTTGTAGTAGGGCAACAACCACACAGAACTGCAGAAATTTCTATCATAGTTGGCGGTGTTAAATTAGATGGTGTTTTGATTGATTCTGGTGCTTCGTGCTATTTGATGGATTATGAGACTTGGGAGAATCTGAAATAAAATCGTGTTGAGTGTGACTCAAGGCGTGCGCAATGTGACAAGAAGTAAGCGTATGGACAAATGGAACCGATTGAAGTTCTAGGAACATTTACATCGTAAATTGTTTGTGGTGCTAGTGGCGAGAAATGTGTGGATGAGTTCACAGTGATTAAAGTGTGGGGAAACCATTGTTAGGTAAAAGAGAAGCTGAAAGTATTAGTCGACAAAGTGCAAGTTTATTCGATTGCAGCAGAAGGCAGTGATTTCGATATCTATGGGAAATATGCAGATATTCTAACCGAAGTTGGTAAGCTAAAGGATTATCAACTTAAGCTGGATATCAGTGAAGATATAAAGCCAGTAGCTTAGCCTGTAAGGAGACTCCCATTTGGATTAAGAGGTAAAGTTGGTGAGAAACTGGATGATTTGTTGTCAATGGACAAAATTGAGGAAGTACCAAATTCCCCAACAGAATGGGTGTCGCCACTTGCCGTCA
The DNA here is from genome assembly GCA_025434805.1 of Antipathozoanthus remengesaui. NCBI lineage: Eukaryota > Metazoa > Cnidaria > Anthozoa > Zoantharia > Parazoanthidae > Antipathozoanthus > Antipathozoanthus remengesaui. Next base: position 12,530 of record JANSTR010174930.1, on the reverse strand, counting down.
TTCCGAAACCAGATGGGGACATAAGGATTTGTGTAAATATGCGAAGAGCAAAATAAACGTCTGAGAGGGAGAGACACCTCATTACGACAATTGAATAAATATTGTTTGACCTCAATGGTTCCACAATATTTAATAAACTGGACCTGAAGTTGGGCTTTCATCAGATTGAACTAGAGGAACAGTTTCGTCCCAAAGGAGACTGTACAGGTATAAAAGGTTAATGTTCGGAATTGCCTCTGCTCCTGAGATATAGCAGAAGATTCTTGCCTTCTCCAGAGCCTTCTCAAAGTGTACAACTGTCGACTTTCTTCCAGATTACGACTTCAAACCGCCAGAGCCTGTGACATTATCGAAGAATGGGATAGAAAATTGGAAGATATGGAAACAACTCTGGAAACACTATTGCGTTGTCTCCGGCGCTGACGCGCGCACGCCTTCATTTAAGAAATCTTTACTAATCTCGTCCATCGGTGTCGAGGCACTGCAGATTTATAACGGATGCGATCCCCTTGAATCTGACACTGTTCAGAAATTTCTTTAAAAGCTAGATAGGCATATTTTGGGAGAAACGAATGAAAACTCTGAGAGACACAGGTTGAACACTAGAAGTCAGAAACCCGGCGAGGCTATTGATGACTACTTGGCGAATTTGAAAACCTCATTATTAAGAGACAGAGTTGTTTTTGGAGTGAATGACGACAACTCGAGAAAGAGATTGCTACATGAAGAAAAAAAACAGTGGTAGGTTCCGCAATTCTACTTTTTCGCAAAACCCTGAAATCAGGTAACACAAAAATCCGCAAAATTCGTCTTTTCACTTTTTGAACTACAAGAAAATGAAAAATAACTCGGGTTTTTCCGAATTTTCTAGTTGTGCAGTCAAATCTAAAAAAGGTAGCACTTTAAAAAAAAGAAATATATATATAATTTATTTATTTATTAATTTATATAATATATTTCTATACAGAAATGGAGACAGACAGAATATTATATTTATGCAAATGGCGTCTTCCTCCGTTCCGTCTCAATCATTCTTTCGATCCTGCGTTTGCACAAAAAAGTGCACATCAATTAACGCTCAGCCGAAAACCCTCTTTTTTGCAAGTTTGCATTGAAAAGATTACTAATTTGCTTAGAAGTTTTCATGGCATTCAGTTCATTTCTTTCTGCGTTGACTTCTAAGAATTTGTCAGACAGTTGTCTTTCTATCAAGAAGCCGCCAAACAAGTCAAAACGTGTCGCCACTTGACAGCTATCAATCAAGCAAAAACAAAGATGGGCAAAATGAGAAAAAAATTCGACCTTTTTCAACTTCTCTGAAAACTACGAAAACTCAAGAAATTTCTGATTTTAAATTTGTCGCGATTAGTGCAAATGTGAAAAAACTTCAAGAAAATCGATGCAACCACTTAAATTGGACAAATTTGAAAATACCCTTGCACTTTTGAAAAAAGGTGCCACATTTTCTTAGATTTGCTACACAGCTGGAATATACAAAAAAACCTCGAGTTATTTTGTGTTTTCTGATGGCTCAAAAAAGTGAAAAGATGAATCTTGCCGCATTTGGTGTTACCTGATTTCAGGATTCTACAAAAACGTAGAATTGCCAGAACCTACCACTGATTGGAAAACTAACTCTACAAAAAGCTTTGGATATCTGTAGCAGTTATAAGAAAACCACGACCCAGCTAAAAGTTATTTTGGAACGGACGAGGAGGTCCACCGATTGAGTGCGAAACACCTGAAACACAAGAAAGCCCAGTCATCTCATAAAGGAAACAACGTGTCTCTAAATTACAACCTCGAAGCAATGAGAGCAAATGCAAATTCTGTGGTACAGCGCAAGTACTCAAAAAGGAATTTTGTAAAGCATGGGGAAAAGAATGCAACAAATGTAAAGGTATGAATCATTTTGAGAGGTACTGTTCTAAGTCTAGTAAAAAGCCCCTGCATGCTGTTGACGATGATATTTGCGCGTCTGACACTTCGATTTCGACTGACTTTGCTTGCCCTGTTATTTCTTAAGTTGTTAACTCTGTAGCGAGTGCTCCCATCTACGCAGAAATGTGTATTAAGGATGGGAGAAAACTTGAATTTCAAGGTGACTGTGGAGCCACAGTAAATGTTATACCCCAGAAGTATATAACATGCCTCCTGAGAAATTAGAAACTCGACTTAAAATATACAACAAGACACACTAAAGCCACTTGGAAAACAAGAATTATTACCAGAAATCCAGCGACAGGTAAGAAGTACAATGTCATGTTTGAAGTAATCAAATAAGATCTAACACCTTTGCATAGTCGAAGAGCTGCTGAACAGATGAAGCTTATCACAGTCAATTACGATAATTTTAACCAAGTTGAGTCACTCTTTGATGATAGTGCTGTAGGCTGTATGTAGGCAAGGTTAGTCAAAGGATTGACATTGATGCAAAACCTGTACTATGCCCCCCTCGTCGAGTACCAATCAGCGTTAAGCCTGCACTAGAATAGAAACTGAGCTCAACAGCCTAGTTCGCCTTGGAGTGATAAAACCAGTATTTGAACCAACTGTATAGTGTTTACAGATTTCCATACATAAGTAGAAAAACAACAAGTTGCGAATTTGTCTTGACTCTAGAGTTCTGAATGAGGGCCTACAGAGAGAAACGTACTCTCTTCCAACGATGGATGACATTCTCAAGAACTTTCTAAAGCTAAATTGTTCAGTAAAGTTGATCTAGCACATGGCTACTGGCATTGTGACTAGATGAGAACAGTATTTACATGACTACTATTATAACCCCATATGGCAGATTTCGGCCTCAAGATTAGCAGTGAGATCTTTCAAGGAGTTGTATGTGTAGCAGATGACATTTTGATTTTCGGAACTCGAAGTGATCACGATGAGAAGCTAGAGAATTTACTTTATGTTTGCACTAGAAATAACATCAAACTAAACCTTCCAAAAAGTGTGCTCAAGACCACTGAAGTTGAATTTCTAGGTCATGTAGTGACCAGTGAAGGACTGAAACCTGACAACAAGAAAGTTGAAGCAAACCTAAAGATGCAAAACCCTACTGATGTTGATGGAGTGCGAAGGCTGCAAGGAATGGTAACGTATTTTGCAAAATTCCTCCCCAAGTTGTCAACTGTTATGGAACCAATCAGACGTCTTATCAGACACGATGTGGAGTGGGAATGGGGTGAAGAACAAGACAAGGCAATGGAACAAATCAATAAACTGGTAACTACAACTCCAGTACTTGCTTACTATGACCCAGAGAAAGACCTTGTTATTCAGTTTGATGCTTCGAGCACATTAGGTGTAGTTCTTCTCCAAGATGGAAAGACCTTGGGCTATGCCAGTTGTTCGCTCACTTCTACTGAATGCAGATAAACCCTTAAAACCCTATAAGACGGGAAAGAGAGAATGGGAGAAAGGTGTTGTGCTAAAGAGACTTGATGAAAGATCACGATTCACACCCCTTCAAGATCATTCAGGAGAAATAGAATTGATCTGAAGAAAACTGCTGAAGTCTTTCCAAAGCAAACACAGTTGAGAGCTGAGGCACCTGCCCAGTAATGCGAACAATACCAAGCCAGCAGTACCACCATCACCAGCGAAGACACCTGCTAAGTCTACAGATACCCAAGTACCAGTGCGAAGATCCACGAGACCAACCACGAGACCAAGCTCTGTTTATCAGATTTGGTTCATCAGACATTCTTCATCAGATCCTGTTCATCAGACTTTGATCATCAGACTTTGTTGAGTTGCTTTTAGTTAAGAAAATAGACATTCAAACACAGTACAGTAATTATTTATTGTGGTTTGGAATCAGCATGAACAGTTTTCTTAGTTTAGTACTGCAGGTTGCGGTCAGACAGAATAGTTTTCAGAATCTGACATTCAGCACTTAGATTTAGAGTCTATATTATCCATAGCCTGATTTTTCTTTTCCTTAAGAGAAAGGATGGTACAATATGCAGTTTAAGTTAATATATTCTGACGTAGAATAACCCAGAAGTCTCTAGGTTCAGTCAGTCGGTTCTCTGTCATGTTGAATTAAAGCTGTGAGTGCTTTGACCTGTTCTACTGTCTCTATATCTGAACTTACAAATGGATAAAGACACCATACTGAAACAGCTACATTGAAGGAAAGGGTAGTGGCTTCTTATTTTATTGATTTTAAACAGACAATTCTCTTAAATGAAAAACTCATACAAAGGCCTAATTTTAGCTGTTGCTATATATATAAATTGCTATAAGTTTTAGGGTTCAATAACAAAGAATAAAACAATTACTGAATGAGAAAGAAATTTCTTTTTAAGACGTAGACAATCACACTAGGTGATAAAGATTTTTAATACCCGCATAAAATTTCCCCCACTACATTCCAGAGTTTTTGGTACATGTAAATGTAGTCTCTGTTGTGCTATAGGTTTCAAGGCATCCGGCACTTATTGGATGCGGACGAAAGCTCTGGTGATTGCTCTGAGGGTAAGTTGTATTTCCCATTCGTAATATTAACTTGCAGACCACAAAACATTCTTTTACTTCTTTTAATTCAGGGTTGTCAAGAAAGCATGAACAAGTAGACTTTGCTGTGCACTGTGACACGTTGTCCAGCTAGCTAACATTATTACCAGTTTAGCGTGCAGGACCTTATCTTGCTATCAATTAGGCAACAAACTTCAAAATATTATAACAACCTTGTGGTTGTTCAAACTGCTGAGGCAGTCAATAAAATTTCAAAATGATATTGTACAGGTGGTAGTGATTGATGGTGAAAATTTGTAAAGAATCCCTGATAAAGAAGATCATATTCCGTTTGATGTTACAGATTGTTCAGGCTTTTCGGAATTTACAAGGTAATTGTTTCCTTGTAAGTACAGTACATGTGTTAATAAGAACACTGACAATAATTTTTCTTTTTAACAATATTTTTCTGCTTTGCATTCATTAGTTTTTACGGAATCATGAAACTGCAACTTTAGTAACATCCCTATTATGTGCTGTAAATACAATTGTATTTACTTTGTTGGTCCTTTCAATATATCAGTGATGAAGAAGATACACCTGCAGTGGCAAAACCAGAAGAACCAGCACCCCCTCTATCTGAAATAACTTGCCGTGATAAAGTTCAAGAGGAGATATCTGCTCCCTTTGGACCAGCAAGAAGGTTTAAGGAAGAGCTGAATGAAATCGACAAGCCAAAAGTTGTTGCCTTTACGGAAATGATAGTTAAATCACGTACAGGCCAGTGCAAGGAAGGATAAAGGCGCTGGTAATTGGGTGCACACTTGAAGTCTGGTGGAGCTGTCAGGCGGGGCACAGTGGCAAGTGGGCATCTGCAGAGGACTACCATGGTGTGTTTGCCAGCAAACTGCAGGTGTCAGAAGCATTTCTGCTGTCTGGAAACAACTATAACAATATCGAGCTGTTTAGCCAACTCCTTGGCCTTGGTTGTCCATCTGCGTCATCATATCTACGTCATCTGCGATTATACTGCATGCCAGCAATTGAGGAATGGTGGCAATGGATGCGGGCAAATATTTAGTCCCTGATTGGCAGCTTGGAGGTGGTTGTATCTGGGGATAGGCAGAGTGATTCTCCTGGTCACTGCCAAATATTTGACATATTATGTGACGCTGACGGACGATACTATTGAGACAACCTCAAATGCAAGGTCGCGGAAGCAGTTGAGAAAACTATTGATACAAGAAGAAACTTAAGTGCGAAACCAAAAGACAAGAAGAATTCCAAGCTCACCAAGGAAGTTGCAATATAAAACAGAATGTTAGCAATTGGTCAAGAATAACTTGAACTTAAAAAGAAAATGTTTGACCAACTGGAAAGGTCTGAAAAAAGGTACACAGACAGTATGCAAAGTTTTGCAACTAGTTTGAATTCTCTGAGCTCGACATTGCAGAATGGATTCATTATGATAAGGATGATGACGCAGCAGAATCAGCAGCAGAATCAGAAGTACAACATGCATCCCCAATATCAGCAGCAACCCCACAGTTGATATGGCTTTTGGGATTTGCACAATCCTTCTCATTTCGATCAGAGTTGAAAATTAACATTTGCCACCATGTTGGTCGTCTCTGATGTCGAGTTGTTGAGTAACATTTATGGGTGACAAACATTTTCTTTAATTCACTCGAATTACTTTTCTTTCGTTTTCATGTTGCTGCTTTGAGTTCCACGTTTTCATGTAACAGGGCCCATGGAGGAGGAGGGGCTTCAGTCTCCCCTTTTTTGAAAATTATAGTCACAGAAAAGTGTTTTCAGCCCCCTCACTTCTAGTCACCCTTCCCCTCTCACATACACATACACACACGCACACCCACATACATTTTCAAAGTAGCTCCACGGTCCCTGTGTAAAGTCATTCCTATTTTTGAAATGATAACATTTATTGAATGAAGCTTACTTGCTAAACTTAAACACCCATGCTTTGTTGATTTTATGATTTGCAAGATCATTGATAACAAAGAAAATATGATACAGACAACATGGATTTTAAATTAGAGCAAGTTCAAATTTAAAGTTCACATGAGTAGAATATAGTCTTGCAAACTCACGCTGATTACAGTTCGGTGGCATTTCATCAGGCCTTGAAGCTTACATGCAAATAACATTTTATGATTATCTTGGACATGTAAAATTTCAACTTATCTAACTGGTCTTTAAAAACAGGGTATTACCCTATGGCCATGTTGTAAACCGAAATCCATGTAATAATAATCAAAGAGCTAGTACCATTTCTATCATCACACTACCCCGAGTACCAGAGGAAATAATTATTTGCTAAAATTAAAGCAATCATATAGAAGTATACTGCAAAACATGAAGCTGCCAGGGACTCCAGAGTCGATTAGTCTTTATTACATCTGGAGTCCTAGCATTCTTGCTATTCATTTCAAGCTTTGTAATTACAAAATTGCAAAACAAGCGTAAATAAAATATTGTTGTTGCAGTTTATTTTGATGTGAATGGTTTGATTTGAGTGAGTATTGCCTTTGGTTCTCTGCCTGTTGTCTATATTGTTTTTCCATCCTTGTGTTCGTTGTGTTATTACATGTACTTGTACACCCTCCACTTGTGCGAGACTTTTCTCAATAAACTAGTGGTAGTTATTACATGTTCACACCGATAACTAGTATTGAGTGTATGTATACAATTTTAGATATATGAGGCAATATCTAAATAATTACAAAGTCAACAAGGATTTACCAGTATCACTGAAGTTGTAATGGCTGTGTACCAAGTACTGTACCTTCCAACAGAGCTTTTGATTTTTTTTATATCAGTAACCATGACTGTTTGCAATTTGAATATACCTGAAAAATTCAAGGAAATCGTTCACTCGCTTAACATCTGGCTAAAACGGCTATGGAACATGAGGATATGTTTGAATAAGGTGCATACATGGATTCAACAAGTGAAACAATGCATTTCATTTTTATCTATTTGGTCTCACTTATAGAAAATGCTTGGATTATCATTTCATTCATGCACTGGTCACGTGTTATTGTTAATTTGGCTTCCTTCTTGGGTTATAAACCCCAGATTTTATAACTACTCTATATTTTGAAATGTTGTCATTTATAAAAAAATACCATCCTGCACCAAAGAATATATTAGTCAGCAGTTTGTAGTTTCACCTACGTTGTTACACTCTTTTTTTTTTTATTACGAACCAATACAGTTCAGCTCAGGCTCAATGTTCTTATTTTTCGGCCATTTCAGTGTCAAAATGTTCTTATTTTGTTTACTATGTTCTCCGATGGGATTAATCCACTCCATATGTCGTGATACTACGTGTACTGTAGGGTACCCGACATGAGGGTGACTAAACCATAAATAAACAATTGGGTTTAATAATTGTTTCAAATAGGTGAGGCTTACAGAACATGAATCATATTACCGTACCAAAACACTGTGTGTGCTCGAGACGCTGCATGTTTTCTCATCTATCAAGATTTCAAAACGAAAGCAAGCAATCTTGGTGGGAGTTTGGCTTTGCGAAGCGAATGTGTCATGTGTTATTTTTTTATTTTTTCAAAAAAAATTTCAGCCTCGGATTGTTCTTATATTTTTTTTATTTTCCGAGCGATTTCAGCCTCAATGTTCTTATTAAGTTTGCTCTTAACAAAAAAAGAGTGTTTTACGGTTATGTACAGTTATTATAGTAATTATTTGCAACTTTAGAAACTTCCTGCAGATGTGTAATATGAATATATAGGTATACGACTGCAACATCTATGTTACTTGCGTATATAATTTATGTATCACAGATTTTTACACCATCCAATTGTATTGGCATCAGTTGGTATAATCCTTCACTAATATTTTACTCTTGATCATGTACAAAATTTGCCCATATTGTTAAAAGTGAGGGGATAGCCGACGCCACACCTGCTGAAATAAAACAAGCTTTAAGGTGCAAAGTGAATTGTCTGAATGTAGTGCATGTGGTATGTCTGTGACATACCCGGGTTCCCTGTGCACAAGCCTCGTGCGATTCATCGAGTGCAGCGAGTGGATGTGAAAGTGTGCGTGCGTTTGTTAGCTCTTTTTGTAGTCTTTGTGGCTTACGCTGGATTACTACATTGGCGACGAGGATGCACGGAAAACATCTTCCAGTGCTAGATTTGTCAGGTCCGGCCTCTCAAGTGGCAGAGCGATGGAAGAAATGGAAAAGCCCTTTTGAATATTATGCAGAAGGGCAAAGTCTCACCGCCGCGAAGGAAAAGACGGCCCAACTGCTTCATTTCGCAGGAATGGACCTACAAGTCTCGCTCAAATTAACGCACGCGGCGGCAAAAATTGACGTTAAACCAACTGCTATACCTAGCTTAGAATCAACCCAAATGCAAAACCTTAACATGCAACAGATGTTGTTAAACTTGAATAACACAATCGAAAATAAACGTTATAAAAATTATCAATATTCAATCCAAAACCATCCAGAACGTAGCGTTATCTTCCAGCGACAGTATTGTACAAGAAAACAGTCTCTCAATGATGTCCTCGTTAGAGCTAAACTTTGAAGACACTTGTACTAGCACAAATCTGGGAAGGCATTTTTAATACACCATAAGTGAAGCTGTGTAGGCCTCTCACCCCACCATACCATACCACCACACCACTTGTCATACATCTGTGCGTAGATATGCGACGTGCCAACAAGGCAATAATTAGGGAGAGAATCCCCATGCCAACTGTGAATGAAGCCTTAGAGAATCTTAATGGGAGCTCCATGTTTTCAAAGCTTGACCTTCGTTTGGGGTTCCATCAAGTAGAATTAGACGAGGGCTCACGTGATATTACAACATTTGCTACACATGACGGGCTGTTTGGTTACAAAAGGTTGATGTTCGAAATAAATTTAGCACCTGAAAAATACCAACAGATCATCGAACAGGCCCTTTTTGGAATCAGTGGGGTCCACAACGTATCCGACGAACATGACCTGAATCTACATAACATCATCAGGCGACTTGAGCAGAGCATCCTCACCCTAAACCCAGACAAGTGTTCATTCAGGATGAGTAAATTCGTGCTCATGGGACTGCTGTTATCCAAGTATGGAGTTGGTCCTACCAACGAAAGAGTGCCAGCAGTTTTGAGGCGATCCCTCCAACCTCGTCTTCAGAGGTGCGAAGTTTCCTAGGCATGTTACCAAACTTTGCCACTAATGCAAAACCAACCTTGGAGTTCAAGGATGAAGCAGTCGCTGATGAAGTTTGTAGACAGGTATATGGAGCCTTTTGGGATAGCTTCGTTACCAATTATTGCGATGGAGTTTAGAAATTTTCCTTTGCAATTTCACCGAACATAACGCCAACTGATTACATAACATTGGGGCATATGATAACGCACCAGTTTATCCAAACAGGAACCATCCCACTACAACTATCTGCGGCCGTAATTCATCAGGCCGTTGTCGGAAAAGTTTCTGAAGAGTGTTTGATACAGTCATTCCTAATGCTATTACATGAGAAAGAAAGATAAGTAACGCAACAAGCCCTTTCAGGTACTTGCGATCCTTTCCCAGCAAACAGAGTTGTCGAAATTTTATTAGACTATGATGTGCGGACTTTCCCAAAGCAGGATAACGTAGGACAAATACTGTTGGAAGTTACTGTTACTGTACTGTTTTCAAAGCCATTTATATGTATGAGCAAGCTATGAGAAGGTATGGGGTCATTTTGGGATGCTATAAGTGACAAAGAAATCCATGCTCTTTACAGCTGATGCACACCAACACCAACCAAATAGCAGAAACTTGTATTTTGCCAAGAACAGAAAGGATCAAAGACCCTGTCCAGATTTCTCCAATTTTGCACAGGAAGTGAACTACTTTTTCCAGAAAGGGCTATCAAGGTTGTGATGGTGACAATGTTGGATCTGGCAATTCGCCCAAAGGCACAGACGTGCTTCAACATTCTCACCTTACGCAGGAATTATCGTTCGTACGCCCATATCTACGATAAATTGGATTTCTGCCTGCACAACCCTCATAGCTACATGACATGTGACAATGCGCGATCGCTTTAACGAAGAAGACTAGTTCGCATGCATGTAGTTGCAACGAAAGTACTAAAGAAAAACAGAACAGTGAGATTGATAGCAATGAAGTGGCTGTTAAACTGTTAGGTTTATCTTTTAGCGTTTACGATGAGCAGCTGAATGGTTCCTTTTGTCGCAATTATGAAAAGTTGAGAAAGATTGCTCCGTAAAGAGTGCTACGTTCTTAAATGCACTCTTTCCCTAGATTGTTAGAGTCACTATGTACAATACTGTTGAACCTTGAGAGGAATGACTCAAGACTCAGAACATGTTGAGTTTTGAACCTTGAAAGTTAAGTGAACAATCAGTAGAAGTCTAGATCTATGTACGTTAATGGAGTTCTATTGCTATTACACTATTAATATTGCGTTTATCATTCTTACCGTTCATAGTTCAATGTTTTTGGAAATGTCATATTTAAAACTTCGTTTTCAAACAAGGTGTTCACTGCAATCGATGGATCTATGAATGCACCTCTTTCGTACATGGTCGAAATACACGAAAGGTCCCATTAAATTTAAAACAAGAAGATAATTACCTTGTCATCAGGATTTGACATACAATACAAATTAGGTGACTGGTAGGGGAAATTAAGAGCCTCGTTTTGTAGTTTTGGATACATGAGACTGGAGAGCAAGCAGCCAAAGTTCGATGCACGTATTAGTTTCGTTCCATTTGACTTCTTTTTTTGCCTCGTTTTCTCTCCCAAATATGATTTCGGTGTATTTATGACATCTTCACATGGACAAAACAAGTAAATAGTTGATATATAAAGTGGTAACAATTATTTAGTGGAGAATCAAGTACGACGTTGCGCACGGTGAAGTGTTCCGAAAAAATGATTTTGAAGATGGCCTCATACTGTAATTAATACATACTGCAAAGGGGCACAGCATATGTGGTTGAGGGAACTATACAGGTGGGGGGTTAATTGGGCTAAGAGCATTCAATTAGGGCTGGTCATGTGACCATCTCACTGTTGCCATTGTTACCAGAACGGATAAAGGCCGCAATATTGGAAATTTTTGCGAAATTGCAAAAACACATCTGAAGGCCCATTTACACGTACTGCACAAAAAGAGTGGAGCGGATCTCACAGAAATTGGAACGGATCGCACAGAAAGTGGAGCGGATCTCACAGAAAGTAGAACGGATCGCACAGAAAATGGAACGGATCTCACAGAAAGTAGAACGGATCGCACAGAAAGTGGAACGGGTCGCACAGAAAGTGGAACAGATCGGATAAATGTGCTCGTGTAAACGAAGTTTTATCCATTCCATTTTTATCCGATCCGTTCCCAGAAATAAACTATATGCGGTCCATTTTGGGAACGGATCGGATAAATTGGTTCCGGCGTACCCGTTCTTTTTTTTCTCGCGTTGCGCCGTGCAAACGCTCAAAACTCCTTCGGGTACCAAACCTCCTTGAGCCAGTTATGGTTTCAGTACAGCGGTTTGCTTTACTACGCAAGCTCGCTCCTGATGCATCACATCAAAATGGAGGAAACGAGTAAAAAATGAAGAAAGCAAAAGCAAAAGGAAAGAAACCTGCAACTACGGAGGAAAAAGAAAAACACATATATAGAAAGACGAGGAAGGTGAAATGTTGTTAAATATTGAAAAAAATGCCGTTTCATCCGTCTTCATTTTTCTCTCCTTCGAGCACTAGTGATAGTATTCCAGTTTGCACGCAGTTGACTTCTTTTTCCAAAAAGAAACTAGTATGTCACCAAGTTGTCCATCTTGAATCTTACGAGCATGCACAAGATGAGTTTGTCAACATTATAGCAGGCTCAATTAAGCAGTACCGGACCCTCAAAATGAAAGTATGTAAACAGTACGGTAACCGTTCCAGATCATTTTGATTACGGACCCAACTTTTATTCGATCCATTCCCAACTTTTGCTTGTGTAAATGGTCATATTTTTAGTGAACCGGTACCTGTTTCTATCCGATCTGTT
>JANSTR010174819.1:0-16522 GCA_025434805.1 Antipathozoanthus remengesaui | reverse complement strand
TTTTCGCGCGATATTGCTCGATCTTGTAAAAAAACTCCTCTTAATATTTCGCCGCGGGATTTAAAATATCACAGACGAAGTAATGGCTTGCTTTTGATACAATCCATATCTTGTCGCAATCGTGTACTATCATCTATTTTTAAAATATAAATTTGTTCTTTCTATTTCCAGATAGCATTTGTCATCCTCGTTTTTCGCGTATAATCACGTGAGTGTCGTACTGCGAGTTGTCCAGAGAAGACTTTCAAGTTGAATATGTGATCGTGATTCTCCGCTCCGCATATGTGCTGTGGTGACACCCACAGGCCAATTACAAGACGGCGACTGGTGATTAAGAAGGTAAAGCGTAAAGGTTCTTTTAAAACTTGCTTATTTTTATATAACACTTGAAAGTTGATGCGAATTGACAAGTCTCGTCTCGAACCACTGGTGGCATGCGCCATCTGTATCAGTGTATGTGATCTATTTTTAAAAAGCGGGCCCGTGCAAACGAACGGAACATGCTGTGACAACATTGTCCAACATTTTAAATCATTATGTTTGCAGATGATGTTCAAACAACATATTGCCTAAATATTGGGATTTTGTGCATTTGTGATATTTGACATTTGTCAACGATTTGTGTCCAAAACAATGATTTACAATGAACACCGAGCAGTCAGTGTTTTTGCCATTACCGGCCAAACAAAAGACCTTGCTGCACTGATTTGTGGTGTGAAGTTTTAAGACAGAAAACCGACGCATAAACGAGAATGGAGCAAACACTTTTCGATATTTTGCTGTCGATATGGATGCCGCCATCTTGAATTTGACGTCACTGCGCATCGGATGGGGTGTCAGGAGAGGGAAAAGGAGAGACGAAAATAGTTTTTTGTTGTTCTTTTGGTGTCAAATCGATGTACATTGCATATTGAAGCGATCGTCTAATGTTTTGGGTATAACTGCAGAATACCCTGCCTCTTTAAAACATTCATGCACATGAAATTTTCTCGTTCTTGCACAGAACATTCCCAATGTAGTTGTGTTTAATTATTTAATTATTAATGTCTAATTATCAGTTAAATATTATTATTATTACTGTATTAGTAGTTGTAGTCTCTTGTTTTACATTGCTACCATCTCCATGTACGAGCCCTGACCGCCCATTGCCGGATTAGCTTAGCTATTGGCAATTATTTAAATTAAAGTTAAAGTTAAAGTTACATAGAACATGAGTAGCTAATGTCATGTTCAATTTTGATTATTGGGTGTACAAACTATTTTCTATTTTCTGAAATAGTTTATATTAGTCAAGTGCAACTCCACGAATTCCTAATGTTGTAATTTGTGAAATACGTTTTCATCAAAAGCTTTTGACAGATCTAAGAATACCCTAGCAGTAGTTTTGTTCTGATCAATAGATTTATTAATATAATTAAGAAGATAGATTAAAAGCATGAGAAGATGATTGTAGAGTATACTATACATTTCAAGATATTTAATTAGTTGATTGTAAATTATTCTTTCAAACATTTTGTTGTGTTTAGTACGCAATATATTCTGTGCCTGTGAGTGAAAAAACGTTGGCATTGCCCTCGACATCAGGCAGAAATATTGGAGTAATATCTGACCAATCGATGAATTTGGAGAAACAAATTTGTAATGCTTGTAAGTATCTGCCTTACACCGCGAGGACATCAATACACTATGAAGTGTACACTGATTCGTGCCGATTCATTTATTCTAAATTGGATAACTGCTTTTCATACTTTTCTGGAAGACCTATACGTACTTGACCGATGAAATGAGGCGAGTTTAAAATGCTGCCCGACTTGTTACACGCAGCAGTGAGTTTGTTAGCTCAACACCCCTCCTGCAGATTCCTAAGTAAAGCCTGCTGTACGCCCTGGTACACGCCAAAAATTTGTAAGTTTGATAGCATAACACCCCTCCTGAGGTGCCTGATTAGAGCCTACAGTACGTCTTGTTCAGTACACGCACTCGTAACTTTAATAACATGACACTTATTTTGTAGGTTGTCGAAGGCTGCTGCACGTTCGTAAGATTGATAGCATGACACCTACCCTGTAGGTTCCTTAAGCCTGCTATAGCTACACGCCTTGTTATTCGCGCATTCGTAAGTTTGATAGCATCACACTTATCCCGTAGGTTCCTCGTGGAACTCCACTGGTTGTCAGTCAAGCCGAACGCATCTCGTACAGGGTACTCTTCTGACGATGAACGTCCTAAATAGATTGCCACTGCGATATCTCTCTAAACTTCTGACGTTATACACACCTGCAAGGCAATTCCGCTCCTCCATGAATATACTGGAAATTGCCGAAGCCTCCAATGCAGTCGCCTTATTTTCTTCGCAGGCAGAGACCCTCGGGGCCAGTACGAGGAGAAAATAAAGCGGTTGTATTGGAGGGTAGCCATATCACCGCCTTAAAACCTATGGAAACGTAACCAGCAATGTGCGAAAAGTTTCCCTTTACAGTGTTTTCCCAGACAAGTCATATTCGGGATTGATTTGGAATAATTATTGCAGTTATGAAATATAATTGCATCACTGAAAAACTAGAAAGAAGTTTCTGTCTTCAACTCTATGTCTATAGCTCAGGCTCACAGTCCTCTCGTTACCAGTGCGATGCTCTACCAAGTGACTGCTATGAAGCTAAGCCACACGCCGATGACAGCAGGTCACTTTCGAGCTTATTCATTCGTATCACAGGTGCATTTAATGAACCTAATGATCGGCTTTTCTTCAATTACCTTTTCACATATAGGCACTAAGATGTAACATGGTCTGGAGTTATGCGAGTGCATCTTGCTATGCTATACAATTTAGATACACACTAGTTAACATATACATTATTGTCAATTTGAACAATTAATTTTAAAACACCAATAGCGATGTTATATTTCCACTTTTGGCGCTATTTATGAATAACATGTGTCATTTCTGCATTCTGCCTTTATATACAAATTCATTTGCCAAACTATCTATTTTTCCTACCTTCTTCCGCTGAGAAACGTCACGGCCAAGAACCCACCCCCCATACAAATAATAACTTATAATAAAACAAATAATAAAATAATAACAAATACAAAAATATAAATATAAATAAATATCTGTATTTAACATGGCAGCACGCTTTGCTTATCCAGCTAGTTTTCAGGTAATCTACGAAATACTGAAATAATAACAAAATTGAAATTATAGATATTTAAAAACCCCAAATGGTTGGAGGCAATTGAGTTGGTTATATACAAGCGTGACTAGAGGTGGGTTGGAAGAGTGGAAACTGGGCTCAAACTGGGGATTCCGAACTGATTAGAACTGAATATGAATAATATGTAAACTGACGGCTACGGATATAGCATGAAAAGAATAAGAGATCATCATACTCATGAATGCAATAATTTTTAATGTTAGTCAGAAAAAGTTTCTGTTTTCAACTGGATTTAAAGCCACGGCTAGAGCAGGTGCGATGTCACTTGTGAGTTTACATACCCCTGCTGACGACCAAAATTGAGTGTTTATTATGAATATAATAATGACTTTATGTGTTTAAACCCCGGATGTGGAACTGATATACATAAGTGTTTATTGTAGTTATGAATGGCAAAAAAAGCCAGAATAAAGTTTCTGTTTTCAACTGTTAGAGCATGCGTACAACCCTCTCGTTAATTACTAGAGTGATGCTCTAGCCAGTGACTGCTATGAAGCTACACAATAAGAGCAGGTCACTTACGAGATTATTCAATCGTATCACGGGTGCATTACATAAACTGCAATGATCAGTTCTTCAATTAACCTTGCATAAGATATAACATGTTACATGGTCTGGGGGCATACGACTGACTATATATGTCCTTGAGCTTGAACACAGACCAATTACAGATACCTTATTGTCAATTTACACAGTGTACTAAGTTTAATGGCAAAAGTGTGAAGGTGCACAATACAACCGTTGGCTTTTCGATGGCATCAGGTGACAAGCCGCGATATGATTGGTTGAAAAGCCAACGTTCGTATTGCATATATTGAGGACCTTGTCATCACGGTTGGGAAAAGAGCTGATCGATACGCTTTCTCTGCGACAAAAACCCATTTCTGATCCACATTGTGAGCTTGGGCCGCCTGTGCTCCTTCTGGTTGTTGTCACGTGAGCTGCCATGTTTACACAGAACAACGGTTGAATGAGCTGGAAAATACACTCCACGCGCGTCAAGAGCTCTCAGCAGGTCGCTATTAATGTTTTAACAGTAGGATTTTTACAGGATAAACTATAAGAGTTCTACTTTTTATTGATTTAAATTACGGTGACATAAGTCACGCATCAGTGGAGATTCATGCGATTTAAAGAGGCCTTCACGAGGGCACTTTTTCGAACCACCCGGACTGGGGTAAGTTCAACAAACTGAAATATATTATCAAGTGCATTAGTTTCGATTCGACATCGACTTTCAGCAAGGTGGATAGATCTTTTATAATATACAGTATGTAAGCCATAACAACACACGCGATGTCATTGATCCGTACGAGCAAATTCAAAATTGATGATTTTCAGCTCAGTGACGGCGGCCCCCACGGCGTTCAAGAGCCAATATGGCGTAATTGCAACTCTCCTCAATTTTGAAAAAAATAAAGCGCTGTCAAACATTTTAGTGTAATCTTCGAAAATAACTTGCCATAGAGGTCATTTGGATAAAATATGAAAAAATCCGAAACTTTTGAGACCCGGACGAATTTTGATGTTTAAATGCATTGACATCCAGGATACCGCTGCCACACTGAAAATTAAGTCAAAGTGAAACTGGAGATTTGTAAATAAACTGGTATAGTGAAATTAATCGAAAGAATATTCTTTATATTAACTCCTTACCTTTTCGTACTTTACATGTACCCTGTCCACTAGCTAGCGGTATAAAACTGATCGATCTTTCGCCGATAAAGAACCTGTTTTTCTGACTACAGAGAGATATGTGTTTAAAGGCTTGGACTTTATTAATTAATTCACGAACCCACACTATGGGAGCAGGTCACTTAGCACCTTAATTATTCGTATCACGAATGCTTGGTATAAACTTCAATGATCAGTTCTTCAATTAACCGTCCACATATACGGCCACTACAAGATTTAATATGGTCTGGGGGTAAGCGAGTAGATGTTTTTGAGCTACAATTTGACAGACTTACAGGTAACTTAATGTCAATCAGAACAGTGTACTATTTTCAGTAACAGCATTTTGTTTTGAAAATGCGTATTTAGTAAATTTGTATGTTTATATTAAGTTCATAAAACCATATTTAAATAACAGGATACGGAAAGTATTCTGGTATTACCATCATTGTAGTTTAAAACTTTACGCTGTTTATAGAAACAACTAATAGTACAAATAAGCTAGTAAAATAGGTTATCACTACTGTTTACGCATTAACTATGTCCCTATATATATATATATATATATATTACCAAACAAGATGTCTTGTTATTTTTCCCTTACATGTGCTATTGGAGTAATTAATATTGTTATTTGGATAAAGTTGAATTTATCGCAGGTTTACACAAATTGCTTGTGCACTGAACTTCACCAAACTCCTATGACTGGTAATTAACTAAAGTCCACTCATAGCGCTAGCAGGTGTTTTTGGGTAACGCCTTTGCACAAAACAAACATTTTTATTGATGAAAGCAGCCAGCTTTAAAATTATTTCCATTCTAATACCGGAGAACAATAAGACAGTTTTCACAATTTGAGAGTTTAATATGACCGGACTTTGGGTATCACAACGACTTTTACCTCTTACACTATTAACCTTATTGTTTGTGTATGCGGTAACTATCACATTGTCTTCAAAAGGTGAGTGCTCTTAACCCTAGTCTTAAGAATAACAAACAAATCACTTGACTGTGTGGGTCAACAGTGAATTTCCTGTTACGTCTGTTTTCTAGCAGGCATCCACTCTCTACGGCGAATACGTGTACTCCTCAGATCGCCAGTATCCAACAAAAGTTATCTCCATAGTGCACAATTCCTCCAGAAAACAAACGCGTTTTCTGTCTGATTTACAGTAAAGAATTGATAAAGCTGAATGTAAAGGCCGACTAGTTATTTTCGTTCAAAGAGGCAGCTAAAGAGTATTGCCACAATGCGTTTTTGTAGGGGATATGTTAGAGGACGAATAGTAAACGGTGTGATCAATGATAAACACTATACACTTAATGACTGCTCACGAGGGAAACAAATGTTTCCCAAAAGAGCAGTCATTAAGTGTTTTGTTATATAGCATAAACAAAATAAACCACAATTATTAAAACAAAACAAATTTTCCCGCTCTCAACCGTGACAGTGCGACAGCAATGTTCACAGGCTTGTCAACAATTTTCGAAATGTTGACCTGCCTGTTAACATCTGATTTGAACTACTCCACGCCTCGATTTAGCCAATGAGAGCGCGCATTCGAGTCGAAACACACCTACTATATCAACAACAAACACTTATTATTTTTGAGAAACTTTCCGGCTACGAACAGCTATTTTGTAAAGCAAATTCTTGATGAAAGGCAGAACTATATAAAAAACAGGAGATGCTTCAAAGGAAGAGGAAATTAGGTCGATCGCTCGAACGACCAGAGATGTTGGAATTTAAATTCTCACCTACCCCACACTTACACGACAACAATTAGCATGGAAGAATTACCACTTAAACCATTCATTTGTTGCTTCGATTCCCTCACAATGTGTTTCATAATATTCAGGATTTTCTTTTAAGAGTTTTCAGTTATAAGCAGCAACTGAAGTATTCCTACTGATAAACGACAAGGTTTTAGGTGATTTGTTGCCGAAATTCTCAGAAGTGGTCACACTCGTGCGTACGGGGATTGTAAAAAACCAGAACCTAAGACAAGGTACCATGACAACAAGATACTTGATTTGATCCGGCTTCTTGTTCAACACGCATCCAAACGGTGTAATGTGGATAGTAAAACTTTTTCCTATGCAGTTGGCGAGAATATCAAGACCAACGACTATGTCTAACGAGGTATGCTTCGACGCGAAATCTCAGTGTCTTTATGCTTGCAATTTAAGCTCTGGGATACCATAACTTATTGTTTTTATGGCTTTAGTCATGTTTTATTTATATTTATAAAATTGTTTATGACAAGAGTACTATCGAAACAATTAGACAAGCGAGTTTCACAACAAAATGTGATTGACAGGTATGTCAACTGTTGATTCTGATTAATAGCTATTACGTCACCGACTAGGATTCGAGTCTGTACAATTTAATACCCTGTTACACTGTGCAATTTCTCAGCAACTTGTCTGGCAATATATGCACGAAAATGTAGCGTTGCAAGTTGCCGAGGTTGGGTGTTACATTACAAATTGATCTCAGCAACTTGCAATGTTTTTTGGCCGGGTTAAGCTGCGACTAAGCAGAAGTTGATAACTTTGTAGATGAACAATTTATTTTCTTTGTCATTTAAGTTTCAGTTACCAGTAACTTCTTTCTCTTTCTCAACAGTTTTTTTTACTTCATCTTCATCTTGTGAAAAATGTTCTCTTTCTTTTTCATCATTAAAATCACGAAGAGTCACTTTTTTAGGCACTATCTCGGGTAAGCTCGTACTCATACAGCAACAACCAGCTGATCTGAGACAATGAAATTAGCCAATCAGGTGCGAGAAAGCGGGAAAAACTTGTTGTCATTCCCAGTCCCTAAAGCATGCTTTCTGTGCGCAATCAAAGTTCACGAGAACGAACAAATATGGCTGCCATGTCGGTTGTTGTTTATTTCTGTTTATTTACAGTTGATTAGGCTCAATCTAGCATTCAAAAGTTCATTAAATTCCAGCGAGCGTCCATAATACTGATAACAGGTTTTTCCCATGACGTCATGGAGCCAGCCAAATCATTTTTCCCTGACTTTTCCATGACCCGTGGGAACCCTGAAGCTCTAGAGGGCCCAATTTGCACAAAGTAGTGCAGCATTGAGGTCCCTGGGAGCCACATTCACCGCACAGTGTGGTGTAACACTCAACCATAACACCTCCGACAACGACACTGCACAATACAACATGCAAACACTAGACTGTATGACAGCAAGGCCCCCCATCCCCACCTTACACAATCCTATCATTCTACCTTTCCTCTTACAGTAAGCACCCCCGCCCCCACCCCACACAATCCTATCATTCTACCTTTCCTCTTACCTTTTTATAAGTCCGTAAAAAACCCTGGTGAGGATGAAATGGATGTTCAAACTCATTCACGAGTACACCCAGTCTTCCTATCTCCTCTGTCATAGCATCGGCAACCTGCAGCAAATCAAAACATATGACGTAAACGTAACAAGTATGCATGCAGATTAAAAAGGTAAAGATAAAGGTCACATATTTACTTCAATATACAGTATATACATGTGAAAGTAATTGAATTGAGTGGAGGATTCAGTGACAATGTAATGACTGCATAACTGTAGAATGCAAGTGTCAATGCTTCGATACTGAAACTGATTCATGAACAATCCTAGCTTCATTCTATTTAGCTTTTTCTCTTCTTCTAGTCTTTCCTCTAACAATTTCTTAGTATTAGTGTTACAGTGGTGGACTTTTTACCATGATCGCAGCCCTCGGCTGAACCAATTGGGTTTTGTATGTCGTTGGGAGACCTATACTGTAATACAAACTGCTCTTTAAAGGCACAATCACGGCAGCCACGCAGTTTACAACTTTTTCAAGACATGTGATCCCCGCCAACAGGAACAAACGATAAAACAAGGTAGAAGCCCTGCTCTCTTTAAGAAATGCATAGGACCTTGCATGTCGAGAGACTCCACCCACGGCTTAACATCCCTGTTTGCCAATGGTAAACCTTTAGGGCCCATTAGGGCCATTTATACAAGAGAAGTTAGTCCCGACTAAGCTAAGGTGCGCCTTGCTTTAGACGCGAACTGCTCGTATAAATGGTATGTTCGCGTCTAACATAAGTCACGACTAACGTTAGCTGCGACTTATCCTGGACTAGGAGTTTGAGTTGTTTTTATCTTAGGCGCGACTAGACTTACCTTAGACATGAAACTGCTGGTATAAATGGGTCAAATTTGCGTCTAACAAAAGTTGCGTCTAAGCTTAGCCGCGACTAACTTCTCTCGTATAAATGGCCCTATTGTTATCTCCATACAAATAGATACCTCAATGCTGTATTCAGCCATGTTGAAGCGGCAAAATATTTGTAGGTACAGGTTCATGCACTCTACATTATAAACTCAATAATCCAGACTAGGATGCCTGACAATTTCCAAGAAAAAAGACTTTGCTCTTGACAATAATTTTACTTTGATCAAACACAGAGCTGATCCGCGGCAAGACTCTTAGTAACGGTGCCTATTTACATGGAATGGAAATACTAAAATTCCATGACTTTCCAGATTAACCCTGCTTACAGGACAGTGTTACTACAGTCAACAAAAATAAGAAGAATTGGAACAAATATCCACCTGTGTACAAAGTGACAGTTCAGTTTATTGTGCTTCACCAACCTGCCGTTCAACCTGACAAGCAATTTCCTTGATATTCTGTTTGACTTCATGTGAGCACAAGTCTAGCTGTTCCTTTACACATTCCAGCCTATCCTCTCTAGCCTTCTTGGCTTCCATTAGCTTCTTCCTGTTGTTAATTCAAACACAATGGCAGCATTATCTAATATCCAAAAGCGGAATATTTGTAATATTGTACAATCAAGAAGAAAAGACAAGAGAAAACCAGGTCATAAAATATTTTTATCAACTAGAAAAAGATATCAAACTCGCATTGCACAAAATGTGTCATAAATCAAATCAATGCAATGCAATCAATCCTTCAAATCCTCGCGCTTTTCAAAACCTGAACACTTCAGTCTGTGAAATGCCACAAATGGGAAGAGAAGATCAAAGTTGGTAAAGTTACCATACATAGCACATTCAAGTGTTGCCGTTGAGCCAGCCTTGATCCCATACAAATTCGTATACATTCTCTATTGACACTTTCGGGATATTTTTTTGTTTTAAAATGTAAAACCAGTGTCGCAATTTCCAATAATATGCCCCCAATATTCAGTATAACTTATGCTAACTCAGTAGCCTTCTCTTTCCATTCTGTCATTAATACAGTACCAATATCAGGTTTTCAATTGACTCAAAAGCGTGACAGAGGTCTACTTAACACATACATTTATGTACAACTAATCTTATATAATTAGTAGTCTAGCTAGAAAAGCCCCTTTGTGGTTTCCTTTAGCCCCACCAGACCTCAAACTACTAGATCCAAGTCCAAGCCTATTGGCTAGTACGGGCAGTGCTTATCCCCAGTTTCAGTAGTGTTAACGGGATGAGCATATATCCCCCCTGGATGGGACACTAATCCATCACATGCTAGCTCCAGCAGAATCTTGTACTCATTTATACAGGTGAGTCGACTGCAGCAAGTTGAATAAAGTGCCTTGCTCAAGGACACAACACAGCCAGGGTTTGAACTGGGATCTAGCCAGGGTTTGAACTGGGAACCAGCCAGGGTTTGAACTGGGATCTACAGTAGCCAGGGTTTGAACTAGGGTCTACAGTAGCCAGGGTTTGATCTGGGATCTACAGTAGCCAGGGTTTGAACTGGGATCTACAGTAGCCAGGGTTTGAACTGGGATCTACAGTAGCCAGGGTTTGAACTGGGATCTAGCAAGGGTTTGATCTGGGAACCAGCCAGGATTTGAACTGGGATCTAGCCAGGGTTTGAACTCACGGCTGTTGGGTTACGACTCACACATGCTAACCACTCAACCACTGACTGGAGTAAGTCTAGTAAAGTGCCTTGCTCAAGGACATACCACAGTGATCTAGCCAGGGTTTGAACTTCGTCTTGTGTCAATTGGGTTATGAGTCAGACACACTAACCATTGTGTCATCAACCTCAACCTCTGCAATAATCCTTGTAATTCCCATCTCTTGTAATTATAAACTATATGTAAATGAGATCAAATAAACTTGTTATTGATCAGTATCACACATATCTACATAGTTTATTGGATGTCAGTCCATTATTACTAATTCTGGTAAACTCTACCTCTGTTGAAATGCACATCCCACAGTCTGTTCCATTATTGTCTTCACTGCTGTAGCGATCTTAGCCCCCCGGACAGCATGTGCCTCAAACTTTGTCCTGATAGCTGACTTTGAAATACACTCCTGTGAAAGAGTTTGAGTAAGTCCTTAATAAACAGTATATAAATGCTATTTCTCTTCAGGTATTTAGAGTTAAATAGTCTATTGCAACTGTAAAAGAAAAACAATGCAAGTAGCAAACTAGTGACAGAAATAGTTCACAAATTCAGAAGAATACTCTAAATGGCAATCAATGCTTTCAGGGAACTTTTGAACTGTCAAGTGAAATAATTATTGTACATATTAATAACACATGAACTGCACATAATTTTTTTATTACTCAGCTCAAACTTATTACATTTTACACACAAACTGCAGGTTCTCCTTACCTCAAACTTATGTTCAAAGTTTTCAAATTCCAAGATCCTTTCTCGAAAGCCTTCGACATAAATGGCAGCACCTGGATATCAAAATCAAATAAGTTACTCCAGATTTCTGCTTGAATAAATTTATTATTTAAAAGTAAAACATTTTCATTCTTCCTGCAACATAGCAAAGATAAGAAAATGGAAGCAACTTTATTTGTCACATCCAACCCCTCCAGCAAAAAGAGATAATTATTTCCTGTGAACCTCACCTCCTTCTGGCATCCCTTGTTGTCTCTGCATTCTGGATGTCAGGGTCTGGCAGAGATCAACATAAACAAACTGTCAAGTGACATTTAAAGGGACAGACTGGCCGTGATGCTTTGTTTATATTTTGGTTTCAGCAAGAATAGAAAATAGCTTTCGTTGTCCAAGATTATGAATGAAACTCAGCTCAAAAGCCTTTTAAAACAATAGCTAAACCATTCTTTGTTTGTTGCTGGAATTTGAAAGTCGTATTTCCCCAGAAAATGTTTGACCGTGGTAATTTTCGACTATGCGAAATTAGATGATTGTGTGACACCCAGTCTGTCTCTTTAAGACATGACTGTACACATATTGTACAGTTACATGTAAACTTGTATTCCATACATGTAATAACTAACAGATTTTGAGCTCAAAGCCGATTTCAAACGTATAACAACATACAAGGATAAACTTTCATAAATCTATATAATTTACACATGATTGTGCACTTGCAGGGAAGTGTGTCAGTAAAGTTTATAGAAATAGTACAATTTCTGGAAGTTGTAGAAAACTTTCCAACACTGTCTGTTTTTTCAAAATAATATTTGCAATGATCTCTTACTGTATCCTTACCTATAGTTACCTAGATAGTTAATAAAAGTAATTTCAACATTATTGGAAAATCCTCAGAAGAATACTTCTAAAATCTTACATGTAGGTTAAATTCAGAAATTAATTAAAGTAAAAATTCTTTCAATTGAAACAATTTGAATGGTCATACAGACTGTGTATATATGTAGTACCAAAACTCTTTGGAAGATTGATTTTTCAGAAATGTTCAGAAAGTATAATTCTAACACAGTGTTTCTCTTCTTCCCAATTTAATGTTTACCTCCTTTGCTGAGACAAAGAACACCCTGTCCTTTGCAGAAGTCTTGCTTACACACTTCAGTTCATCCCCCAGAAATGAGACATTTCTTTCAAGATGCTGGTTTTTCACCTGAGGACACATAAAACAGAACCATTCAGACTACTAACTGATTTATATAATTATATTTTCAAAACCAGACAATCATTTGCAAATGATTCCAGTGGGGGGAGGGGCCGGGAAGGTTACAATACATGTAGTTCCTACTCACCAAATCCATCATCTCTGGTTCTGCTGCAGCAGCATCCCATCGGTTATTGAGGATGAAGATATTGGGTCTGGATAGCCTCTCATTCACCTTGTGGAAAAACTTCTTCTCCTGCATAATTATGTATGTTCAAAAGTGCAATTAAGGGAATCATGGATAATTTAATTTATATGACAAAAAGTCAAATTACCTTATTTGACCCAATACAAGTAGGTGCCTGTCCCCTGCATCAATAATTTTTTGACGACATTAGTGCAAAAATGGCATATGTGACTTGTGACCAAGTCATCAATTCTCTTTAGTCACCTGACGTATTTCTTCGAAAATAATTGGAAGAATTGGTCTTTTCATACCAAGCCACTCGGGTCATTTTTGCACTAGACTCTTCAATTCTGGCAACCTGTTATCACAGAATGGTTACTGACTATAATAATTATAATTAATAATAACAAAGCTTCTTAAATTACAAAAAAAAGTTTGTTAAATAAAACTGGTTGTTTAAATTGAGAGATTTATGTATCATATCAACATTGGCTCTGGTAATAGCCTTCAAGTTATTCTCAGTCACATCATTTTAGGTGACAATAATGAATGCAAATTTTCAATATTGTGGTTTGCATTCCATTTGTTTTTAATGACAGTTTACAAATGGTTAATTAAAGTATTTTATAAGAGATAGATCTATCAGAGCTGTCCAAAAATTAGAAGAGAAAGCAGCCCTTGTAACATACAGGTAACACAATTATTTAGAACGTGATCACAACAGTTGATAGCAAAACATTTATGGCAGATATCAACAAAACAGACTTTTTGTGACTTTTTGAAGAGGAACTAGACATTAATCAATCAGAAGAGATATTGTAGACTTTTTACAAAACCAACAATCTAGAAATTAAAATATTTCCAGAAATTAAAAGTAATAATGGAGCCTCTCGTCTCATTGTTTAAATGGTACAGGTCTGCCTAACTATATTCTACTGTTTGCATTGTGTGCACTGGTACAAAGAAATAAAGTATTCCTGTGTAACAACTTAACTACAGACTGTAAATTGTTTGAAAAGGTGGTCTATATTCAAGTACAGTATGGGTGCACAATAAACATTAATTTTCTGGAAGGAAATTATAAATCTATGTTAAAAATTTTCAGAATTGTTATATGGGGAAAATATCTAGTTGAGATTAGATTTAAGGTTTCAATGCTGTCCAGAAGATTGCTTCGCAATGATTGCTTCTCCATAGATCGGGGGCAGCACAACAAAAAGCACACTGATCAGTTTTGGCAGTGAATCTTTCAGTTTACTAAAGTGAATGGAGCACATAGATTTCAGAAATTTTCTCTGGAACAGGTTCTGGGTACAAAACCTGGTCAGCACACACCCTATCCCAATTCACACTATGTACAGTATCTAATGTTTACAGTATAAGGTAAACTTACAGTTTGCATGAGTGTCGACTCAGCATTGCACACCAAGACAAACACATCAGCATCCAAACAATGATTATCAATCCATGAATCCAGATCCGGGCTGACATCAATACCAGGACTGCATAATGGCAGAAGAATAAAATATGTAGCCCTTTTTGATTAATTTCAAATCAATACAATATCAGTAAACTCCCAGAGTACTAATACCACCTTGGTTAAACGATCTCTGGTATAATATGATATAGTAACAATCAACATCAATTTGCCGACAAGAGTTATAGTAAAAATGTATGGCACAGAACCTGGGCAGGTCAGTCCATTTCTTAAGAAAAATGATATGTGTGCAGTAAAACACATGCATTATTTGTCTCAGGTGTGTGATTCGCACTTGTTCAGATTATGTGTATTCCCTTGCTTTGTTGGGAGTAGCATAGTAAAACATACCTTTGACAAGAAGTCAGCAATATTCTCGTACAGTTTTAGTACAGATCAATTGTACATTTATTGGAAATCAATTATTGTTGCATTACAATAATTATTACTATTAATAGAGCCACTAGAATTGTGTAATACTAGTTATAATCACACACAACTGCTATTTGGATATTCTCGACCGCCATCAATCCTGCATCATTCCAGAAATCAAACATGGCACTTGAACTCGTACAATCGTGACCAGACCTCATTTGGGCATTTTAAATGGTTAATTTTCCTATGAACTTATTTTGAAATAAGGGTGGAGAAATTGGCATCTCATATGTGTGACCGATAGCACGCCTAATCCTTCTTATACGTGTGCTGATGTGTGCATGTGTGATCGCACGCCTAATCCTTCTTATACAGTGCTGATGTGTGCATGTGTGATCGCAAGCCTAATCCTTCTTATACGTGTGCTGATGTGTGCATGTGTGATAGCACGCCTAATCCTTCTTATACGTGTGCTGATGTGTGCATGTGTGATCGCACGCCTAATCCTTCTTATACGTGTGCTGATGTGTGCATGTGTGATCGCACGCATTAAACGAAAGAGACTGGCAGGTATAATGATCTTTGGTATAATGATATTCCCAGTTTAATGCTGGGAATCTCATTGACATTCTGGTTATAACCACGATAAAATCAATATCACTAACACCAGGAAATAATAATAGTGTTCTTGCCATGTCCCATAAACATTTAAGGGTGTCTAATTTGCATAATAATCGAATCATTTTCATAACAATAGAGACACGTCTCAGTTTCAACACTTCATTTTTAAAATATATTTTCCCAACTTCTTGCTTTTAGAATCTAACTTGGAAAGGTGAAAACTAAATCACTATACCATGTGCATGACTTCATAATAATAATTATGCTGACAAAGCAAAATAAATTTATTCTTACTTTATTTGCAAGTATTTGTATAATGCGTGAGTTGAATTCAAAGAGACAAACGAAACATTAAGAAACAAGAGGGCACTGAAGAAATCAGAAGGGTACTGGGAAAAACTGAAGGGTATAATGCCCTTCTGTTTTGGCCTGGTGAGAACACTGTTAATAATTACTCTGTATAGTATAACAAATTTAACAAAGCTTTATTTCTGTAAACAAAGTAAGTGACTTGTGACCAAGTTGTCAATATTCCTTAGTTATTGACTCATTTCTTCGAAATTATTGGGAGGATTGATCTTTCATACCAAGCCACTTCCTATAAAATAATGTCATTTAATTGCACTGGACTCAATTTCTAGATATATATACTACATAGTTATGTTCAAACATTCCTCCAGAACCCTGTAGCAGCTTATTCTCACTCTGACCTACTGAAATTTGTTTATCTTAATTATACACATTATTTTATACTACAAGTACATGACTTGTACACCTCCATTCATTTGTTAAAACCCCAATCATCGAAGCCATTTTGCCAAATTGTCAATCACAATTACTGTACCTGTCAACCAAGACAACATCTTCTGAGAGCATTTTACACCTATGGTTAAAAATAATGTTCAAACAAGAGGAAACAAATAAAATATAATAAATTATATAATTTTGTTATAAAATAATTATGCATTATATTACTAGTAGTAGTAATCTGCCTCCTAATCCCCCTCCTGTGAAAACCCTGGGCAACTAAAAAAATTGATCAAATGCCCGGCCCAGCAGGCAGTTTTTTTTGGCAAATGTCCCTCTTCCTGTTCCTACTATGATGGTAAGTTGCCTGGGGGGGGGGGGGGGGGGGG
>JANSTR010174708.1:0-16528 GCA_025434805.1 Antipathozoanthus remengesaui | reverse complement strand
ACCATGGCAACACAACACCAAGGGTAATGTTGAAACCCACATAAAATAATTTCCTGGAAAAGTTTAGGAAAAGTCGTGCAATTTGAGCTTTGAAATCCAATTTGTTTTTAGGTTATGGCGAAGAAACCCTCTAGGGGGGGGGGTGGATAGGGTTAACTCTTCCCATGAAACTTTGTGTGCTTAGTGGCCGCGTTAAACAACCTCTGACAGGGTCCCCTGCTTAAGTAAAGGTCCCCTGCTTAAATAAAGTTATTAATATTATTATTATTAAACGCCTGGGGATGAGGCTGTTAATTTCGTTACCTAAAATCCTTGGTTTCCGGTGTATACTGTGCTCGTATGGTACCAAAGCCGTTTCAGTTTAAATAGTTTGTCAGCGTTATTGTCATAATTGAAAAATGTTAATACCCTGGCTGACGAGTGCACGATATACCACCCCGCGGCACAGCATAAACCGAGCAAAACACATGTGTATCTTTTGAGCAAAATCATATAAACAATTATTTTCATCTAGGTCTGTTTTCCAACATGTATGCTTTCTACGCCCTGTTGATTTCGTCGCTTGTGATCGGCCCGAGCATCTGGTGAGTTCCGTATAGAAAAATATCAGTAATTTAATGTAGATTCATGACATAAACGACTCACTTTCCACCCGAACACAAAATTATTGTCTTCTCGCCACAGTGTAATTTTCGTTTATTACATGGACAGCGGTTTCCCACAGTGAAGACCAAACTGAATGCTGGGATTAGTTCACCCAACCGCACGCGAGTAACGTAAAGTAATTTCAATTTCTTTTGGCAATTCAAGTTATCGGGAAATACGCTGCTCGGATCTCGGATTATCTGAGAAGCTGGCGGTCTTGCCTAGTTTGGGGAGAAGAAAGTCGGAAATTGCTCGATCTACTCGATTCGCACACACACACACACACACACACACACACACTTCCGCTAGCTGCTATGACAGAAAAACTTCTCTGCTTTTAAGCCAAATATGTCTTGTTTGCTACCCTATTAATCCCTCTTTATCATTTTATATTGAATTCTAGCTAACAACTTAAAAATAAGAAAAACAAAATGCCTCATTCTTTGTATTCCTAATTCATCGACACTGGTTCAGAACTTTGTGTCAAATGTTTTTTTGTTGCCATGGCTCTAGGTACAACTTACTGATTGTTCTCTAATGAAAAACAAAGATTCCAGCCCCATCGGGAAATTGATTTGTCAGAAAATGTAAAATATTTTCTATTTTTCACTTATGCAATAATTTTTAAATTGTAGTAAGACAATTAAGATGGGGGAAGTGGTACAAGATATCAAGGCCGATTCATCAAGTCTGCGAGGACCTGTGAACGCACAATGCAACAGCCAGTCTTGTCTGTCCAGTCCCCCGTGCCGCCACGCGTGCAATATTAAAGGACATCACCTGTAACTCGAAAATACAATGTACATGTCAAGTCCAATACGACAGCTGAATAAAACGTGTGATTGAATATTCACCGCATTTCGTGACGTTATTGAGGCCTATTAAAGATCAAGTCAGTCTCCTGTACCTATAGTGATGTCCTTAACACTATTCGGCCTGGGGGGGGGGGGGGCGTTTGATGCCCGCGCCAACTTTAAAGTTATGTTAATTCTAGACGATTTATGATATACCTTCCAAATTTTGGGACTTTTCCTAAAATTTATCAGGGAATTCTATAATGGGGTTGAATGCGTGTCTTGGGTTGGTATGTTGCCATGGCAACCGCATTTTGAGTGTCATGTTTTGAGTAATTTTAATATTTTTGGTTTTTCTTAGTTTATTTCAATTATAACTTTTGGACGTTTTATTTTGTACTTATGGAGATCACCTTTGTTAAGAAAGGAAATTTTTAATAAGTTGTGACGTCATAATACCTTCAAAGAAAAATCCAAAATGGAAGCCCCTGACGTCATATCAGTAAGATATTTTCATATTTAGTATATAATTACTTTAAACTCATGTCTTTCTTTCATGTATGAGTATTTTTAAGCCTATTTCTGTTGAAACAACAGAAAAAATATTAGGATTTATCAGAACAGACATTCACTATCCCATTCCCCCTACAAATTCCTTTCGCTTCTTAGTTTTCTATGAGTATAACGAATAAAATGCTGATACAACTGATTATATTGTCTCATCTATTACCTCATGTACTGATTTTTTTAGCATTTCTAAGAGTAAGCAAAGAATTCGCGAAAACACTATTTTTGGAAATATGACGTTATTATGACGTAATCATGACGTCACTGCTGTAATTAAATTAGTGCAATCAAATCAGTTTTACGTGACCTAGCTTACCTCCAAATTTGAAGCCCCCCCCCCCCCAGCTACGCATTAGTTGAGGTTTGTTATTAGCTAATTGGTCAGGAGTGCATTAGTCATGCATTTTACTTTAATACATAAAACATTAATTATTTACTTTCATATAAATATGGCACTGACTAATAAAAACTATAGATGTTGCAACTAAACAGAAGCTTTTCTTTACTGAAAAGATTATTTTTCTGCCCTACACGGTTAGCTCTAAGGCAGGGCCAACTTCGTCATCAGACTGACGTCTCCAACTTCTGTCTCTCTCTTTTGCCCCTTGCTTTCTTCTGGAGATACGTGTTTTCCGAAGAAGACAGCTGAAGGGACTGACAATGATGCTCCGTTTGACATCTATCTTGCACCCTTCTTTCGGTCCTACATGATGCCAAAAACTTCACGTTCACTGCTGCACCAGCAGATTGTTTGGTCAAGTCGTATATGTAAGTCGGGTTTGTTGCTTCGAACGGCTGCTCGGATCGTCCGGAGATGCTGGTTGATGATGCCAAGCTAAGTACTTCATATTGTGGCTCAGGATTCTCTGAAACGTTTTGGTTGCTCTGCCCCAACTCTATGTTTGTCATACTGACGTTCTCATACGATTGATCCTGATTTTTCCTTTCTTTTGTTTCGGTTTGACATCTATCTTGAATGCCTTTTTCGATCCCAGTTGATGCCAACAAATTCACGTTCACTGCACCAGCAGACTGTCTGGTCAGGTCGTATATGTAAGTCGGGTTTGTTGCTTCGGACGGCTGCTGAGATCGTCCGGAGGTGCTGGTTGATGATTGCAAGTCAACTACTTCATACTGTGGCTCAGGATTCTCTGGAACGTTTTGGTTGCTCTGCCCCAACTCCATGTTTCTCATACTGACGTTCTCATGCACTTGATCCTGATTGTTCCTTTCTTTTGTTATCAGTCGACAACAAAGAAAAACAACAGCAACCGCTAGAACCACGATCAAAGATGAAAGTGGAAGCGATAGTGATAATTTCCATGTCAAATCATTGCTTGCTGTAGATTTCCCATTGAAACCTATATATAAACAAAATTAGCAATGTGAGATATAAAACATTCTTTCAATAATTTGCTCGGGCAACTTAAAATTAGAAATCTCCTTATTAACAAGCGCACTGGAGACTGGCACTAGTAGATATTTGGGGGCAGTACTGGTCTACTACTGGACTGGAGACTGGCACTAGTAGATATTTCCGGGCAGTACTGGTCTACTACTGGACTGGAGACTGGCACTAGTAGATATTTGCAGGCAGTACTGGTCTACTACTGGACTGAAGACTGGCACTAGTAGATATTTGCAGGCAGTAATGGTGTACTACTGGACTGGAGACTAGCACTAGTAGATATTTGGGGGCAGTACTGGTCTACTACTGGCCTGGAGACTGGCACTAGTAGATATTTGGGGGCAGTAATACCTACTGGACTGGATACTCGCACTAGTTGATATTTAGGGACAGTATTGGTCTCCTACTCGGACATCTTAAAGTTTGCCACACGTGGCATTTTTAAAGTTATAATACTACCGAGTGAAAGGACAGATTAGTAGGCATTGACCCGCAGATAACGGTTCTAATGGTTTGGCATATACCAATTATATCATAAAATTCCGACAACAAAACTTGACAATTATTTTTGGCGTCGTCAAAGTGCCTTTTCGAAATATTCTCCTGGGAAAGAAAGGTATAATTGGCGGTGGGGGCTTAGACCTGGACTAATACTTTTTGTTTAAGCGATTGTAATTCAGTCTTGAGATTTTCTACTCACATCCTGTCTTTATCAGTGATTAGGTTTTTTGATACTTTTATATTTTTAATAATGTGTCTATCACCGACATTGCAATTACAATTTTAAAAAGCCATTACATAAACAGTGTATATAAATACTCCCTATTAAAAGTTCAACGAACGTTTACATTTAATTCCAAATATAACCCCAGGGAGTAATATTCGGGGGGGGGGGGCGAAGGCTTATAAATTTAAGGCGCTTTCTGTTTCTACACATCCCGGGGATTATCTACGGTTGGGATTATTATCGGGATTCTACGATATACTTTCTTTCACAATCCCCACGTTCTTATAACTAGTTTTTAATTTGACGATCGAAAGCTCCAGCTAAAAAGCTACACAAATGATAGAAACTCAAACCCCCACCCCCCACCTCCATTCTTTTTTTTCGGTTTCACCACGATTAATCAGATTGAAAAATAATTATCTTGTGTAATCTGTCGCCTTTGTACTTTCCAAGTATAGACGTGTGGCATATACTTAGTTTCTATGGTAGAATCAGCAAATAATTGCTGTTAACAACCATGTACGAAAAACAAAATACAAGAACTGCTGGAAAGTTTCATTTGCAAATTGCATTTACTAATACAGAACCATATTGCATTCATCAAATTGCAAGCGTCAACTCGCAACGAATTTGTAAGAATCCAAAGGGGGAAATAAAAGTCATATTTGTATTAAAATAGGTTTGCTAGTAAGTTCAATAAGAAAATAATTAAAACTCCCCTTGTAAATGAAACCGGTTCACGACTCATCCCTCTTTCTAGGCCGGGTTGTCGGACAAAAATGAAAATTAAGAAGCTCCCACTTCCTCCATATAACTGTTTCTTATCACAATATTGATGAATGTTGCATGGTTTGAATGTAAAGCCGAACCTTACCTTTGTAATCTGTTTTCGCATAAACTGCTCGGCTTACAGTACCATTCTCTGCAGCTGTAAAACCGAACACCCGGACACTGTATAATGTGTGCGTGTGCAGCCCAGTCAATTCAACCTTTGTATTATTGGTACAGACCACGTGACTGGCTCGGTTTGACGTAATGTTGTATGGTCGGTAAATTACACAATAACCAAGTAAAATTCCGTTCAGGGAGTCAGCTGGTATTGCGTCCCAGACAGCTATAACACTTGAAAGGCTTGTACTGTAAGCATAAAGAATCAGCGGGAATCTAGACGGAGCTGAGAAAAAATAAAATATTAGAATAAAACTACAAGTTGCTAACAGCAATTAGAAGTGCTGCGAGCAACCATGTAAAGCTTTCAAAGATAACGTTTTAGTAACCTCTCCATTCCCCGGCCTCGGGTTCCCACCCCACCCCCATGTTTTTCTGATAAAGTTCTTGCACAGGGTCATATCAGCAGTAAAAATACTTGTTGGTCCCACCAGTCTAAGAGATTCAATAATAGGAGGCTACGAAAACATAGCAGGCTATGAAGTCTTATGCTATTTCGAAAAAAAAGAAATGTTGTCAATGTTCTTCTCGCGCAAGCTCTCATAAAAACGTTTTCATATTTAAATAAATAATTTATTAAATAATTTATGTATTTATTTATTTCAATATGTTTACAACAATCATCTGCAATGCGGAAATAAAACTAGTTACAGTAAGTTTTACAATTCATGATTACATTTTCTGCTCACAACCTGTCTTTATTAGTGACATTTTTTAAATTTATTTATTACTTATAATGTACCGTAAAACTATCTAGACCACCGACGTTGCAATTGCAGTTTTACAAAAAATCCAAAAACCCCTCCTCCCTCCTATTTTGTTACTTTCAACATAATTAACCCTAGAAGCCATTATTTTTAGTTGTTTCAGAAAAAAATACATTTAAAACAAAAAAAGAATCCGAAATCTGGGCTGATGACCGCCTATTTGGAGTTTGCAAGTGGTCACCATAGCAACATAATTATTTTTTGAACAGCAATATAGGTAGGTAATCATGTGAATCTACCCTGACAAAAAACGTTATTATTCCTAAC
Organism: Antipathozoanthus remengesaui; assembly: GCA_025434805.1. Taxonomy (NCBI): domain Eukaryota; kingdom Metazoa; phylum Cnidaria; class Anthozoa; order Zoantharia; family Parazoanthidae; genus Antipathozoanthus; species Antipathozoanthus remengesaui. The sequence goes on along the minus strand of JANSTR010174708.1, from coordinate 10,405 downwards.
TGTTTGCAACATTTTAAGGTAGACAGTTTTGCTGACTCACCCCTCCCCCCTCATTATCGAATTCGTACTCCAACATGTATGTTTTCATGATTAGAAATCACGTGATTTTAATTAGGTAAAAGTTCATTGCACACTAGTTGCAACTACAAAGGTCAGTAATATGGATTGAATGAATTTTGAAAACCACGATTTTGTACTTGGAGATGTTATTTTTATGCTATGGTTGCCATGGAAACCAGAGAAGTGCCACATGACTATACTTAATTGGAACTATACTGGGCATTAATTGCATATACGAACTTTCAGGTTAATTGGTTAAAGAATTTCGAAATTAGAGGTGGGGTGCTATTGACCCTTCCCCCCTCTCCCCCCTCCCCCATGCCTTCGTGTAACTTTTTTCCTTCATGCCTTCTAGAGGTTTTAAGATTACATTCCAAGTGTAGACATGTGGCGTACGCTTAGTTTCTAAGCTATGTGTGTGTAACTGCTGAGCTGACCAGTAGTTACATCAAAAAATTAGATTCAAAATACATATCAGTTATGGAAAATACAAGAATAGCTGGGAAGTTTAATTTGCAAATAATAATGACTAATATAGAATCATATTGTATTCGTCCTTCAAATTTCGAAAGTTGCCTCAATGAATTTATAAGAATCCAAAAGAGGAAATAAAAATCATATTTGTATTTAAACAGGTCTGATAGTAAGTTCAATAAGAAAATGATTAAAAATCTGCTTCTAAATACAACCGGTGACCTATACCTCTTTCTAGGGTTTTTGGACTAACATGAAAATTAAGAAGCCCCCACGCATTCCAAATAACTGTTTCTTATCACAATTTTGATGAATGTTGCTAATGATAATATATGTATGGTTTGAATGTAAAGTCGAACCTTACCATCATTATCTGTTTTCACATAAACTGCTCGGCTTACGGTACCATTTCCTGCGGCTGTATAACCGAACACCCGGACACTGTATAACGTGTGCTTTTGCAGCCCAGTCAATTCAATCTTTGTATTATTGGTACAGACCACGTGACTGGCTCGGTTTGACGCAGTGTTGTATGGTCGGTAAATCACACAATAACCAAGTAAAAGTCCGTTCAGGAAGTCAGCTGGTATTGCGTCCCAGATAGCTATAAGACTTGAAGGGCTTGCAATGCAAGCATAAAGATTCAGTGGGGATCTTGACGGAGCTGAGAAAAGACGAATATTATACTGTAAGAACAAAAATGCGTAAAAGTGCGATAATTTTGGGTGTGTAAATATCACTTTTCAGCCAATCAGTAAAATAGTTATCAAAATGCATGTATGTTAATTGCAGTATTTGTATATGTTTATATATTAAATAGAATAATGCATAGTCACTTGCAGTTGGAAATATAGTATTTATTTTCTTGTTTTCAAACAGAACATCTCACTCGTTCGCTGCTCTTACTCGTGAGAAACCAATTTAAACATTCGAAAATCAATTCCATATCACCGCGTGCCTATGAATTATTCTCTATATATAGTTTATAATCTTACATTTGTTAACCAAGAAATTTGTTGGATACTCCGAAAATCTCTACTTTATTGTCTGCCACAATTTGTTCACGAGTGTTCTACAACTCTAGGAAATTGTTTGTGATAGTCAATATCTTTGACTTTACCTTTCCCCAGTATAAGTAAGGTATGGCTAAACACAGTGAGATTGGTTTATGGCTGTGCATAGCTATTGAAGGGTAAAAGGGTAAGCATAGTTTATAGTCACCCACACCAGTACTTACTCATTGTATCGGTGTAAGTGAGGAATGGCTAAAACCTGTAAGATTAGATTCAAGCTATGCAGAGTTAATAGAAAACATGACTAGTATAGATATAATGTCCGATACTTTACTTCACCACTGTATAGCTATATGAAGCAATAAATGGTTAAAGTAAACCTGAACAAGATAATATAACATTATTTTCTTAGCTTTTTACAGTTTTACATGATTACATGTTTGCAGTTTTACCGCTAAAACATACCTGCCATTCTTGTCCGAAACTCTGCGGAGGTAATGTTTACTTTGTTCCATTTGCCTAGCACCTTTGAGTGGACTCGGAAACGATACGAACGATATGGTTTCAAGTCTGTTACAACAACAAGTGAGCTGTTGACAATACAGTCGGCGACATTTAGGCTGTTAAGACATTTGGCTTTTGACCACAAGTTTGTGTTTACTGTCTGTACATGGATTAAGAACTGAGCGTGGAACTGACTGTTCCATGACCACGCAATTTTTAAACTCGTTTTGCCCCTCTGTACCAGGTAAGGTTGACCTAAAGATGAAGAGAAAGATGCCTTCTTGAACTTTCATGGTTAATTGTTATGGTTACACTTATTAAAAAATAAACTTTTATTTTATAATAATATGTACTGTAAATTCTCGATTTAACAAAGTACCAAGAGACTTAACCCTAGAAGGCATGACTGGAACTTATTTATTTTTGCTTATAAAACAAATTGTGTTGTGGAAATTCATGTTAGTAATTATTATTAGCTGTTTTAGAAAAAATAAATACAGTTAAAACAATAAATAGAATCCAAAACCTTGACTGATTGCCGCCATTTTGGATTTTTTGAAGTGGTTACCATGGCAACATAAATAATTTTATTGATCATCAGATTAGGTATGTGATCATGTGCAAATACTTTGACAATTGAAATGTTATTCCTAATAAGATACATGAAAAAATTACTTGATTCTGATTGGCTGAGAGGAGTGCAGTCGAAGAGTAACACCAGTGCAAATAGTGTAACACCAGTGGAAGTTACAAATCAAAGTCTGGAATATGATTGGTTGAAAGACAATAGTAGATTTTACAAACCATTATAAAATAAAGCAGATATAATGCGCGTTCTGATTGGCTATGCAGCGTTGTTTTAATTCTCAATAAAACAACACTGTGGTTTTATTTATTTCATCACGTGACTTTGTTTCATGACCTTTGCGATTTTGCTTTCAGAAATGAGGGATTCTCCAACTTTTCACTCTGTTTAAAATATGTTGTTTTCAAGTCCATATATGTGTCAGGAAAGCTATTTTTCAAAAGGTGGGAAATTGACAGCTTTTAGCGCCAGATGTTGAGCGACCTGCGGCCGGGGCCCTCGTTGTCGTTTGTTCAGATTGAAAGCGACGAGTGCATGCAGAGACAAGAAGTTTTGATTCAGTTTATTTATTAGTACTCGACCTTGAATAGAATGCTAAACAACAATAAAAAAAAAGCAAATAATTTTCGGTGAAAGCTTAACAATAATGACGTGAATCAAGGATTCAAGAAAGTTTGTAATATCGATCTCCGATGTAAGACGAAGTGATCGAAATTCGCACAAAGCGAGTGGTTGTTTGATGTGTTCATGAAACAAACCTCAGAGGAAGAGGACTAACGATATATGAAGATTAAAAGGTCAGAATGCGTCTTGGCCGGAGTGGATATAACTGAATAAATCTATTGGATTTTCGGAGTCGAGGTTGAAGACAGTTTTCAGCAGGAGTTCTTGTCGAGCTCGTTTAGTGAAACTGATTTATAAAATTATTGTGTTTTTATTCAATCAATAATCCAGATTTACTTTAATTCTATTTGAAATTGTTCTTGTTGAAGTATAGATGTTAATTGACCCGCTTAAAAATAAAAGTTGCCGTTGAGAGAGACAGCATGATTTTCGAGTGTGAGCTTTAATCGTTTGCATGACTAGTTTATATAACCTGCACTTGCAGTTGAGTTTGTCCGTTTTTTACAAGGTTTCTTTGTTTGGCTTCTTTTATAAAAGAAATAGAAAACTCGCCCGCTTGCTCTGTTGAGTTATAAAAGCACTTGTGTATTTTCTAAGTTCACTCAAGAAGTGCGAGAAAACTCGCCTAACGGCTCGTTTCCTCAATTGCACTTCTTTCGTGAACTTAAAAAATCCACGCGTGCTTTTATAACTTAACAGAGCTCGCGGGCCCGTTTTCTATTTCTATATTAGATAGCGGACGAGGTGCGAAGCACCGAGTCGGCTATCATAAGCTCATAGCCAACAAGCGTGAGCTTAACAAATACAAAGCACTGGAAAAACATTTTATTTTCTACCGACTCAAGTTTTTGGCTATTTTGAGGAAAACGTTACCATGATATAGTTGCAATTTCCATATTTGGACAAACTACAGGATATATGATTTATACCGTAAGTAGAGAGCCAATCAGATTACCAGAAGTTCAATATCCCGTGTTTGGTATTTAATAATATGTTTTAGCTATTGTTGACGGGGATAGTTTAATTTCATTGTAACTAATCAATGTGGTTTTAAACAGATTTAATACTCTTAAAAAGTGAAATATGGGCAAACGAAATGAATATTCTTTAATTTCGCATCGGCCATGTAAAGGTTAAAGGTATATAGCAAACAGGGTATTCAGGCATCAACTCACTTTACAGTTCGAACACAGCCGTCCATCGACAGCTTGTACTGCTTCCCTCGTGATGAGTCTTCTGGACAGTAGCAGCTCCCATCATGATCGCAGAAAGAGTTTACCTTTGTTAGACTGCAAGTGAAGTCCACAGGGGCCCTAGGACAACCACAAACTGAAGCAGGTGCTTTATATTAGTAATGTATTGATCAACTGTATCGTTCTAAACGGTTATGGTCATTATTGATCTTGAATTTACATTATAACAGACAATATATAACATTCTGTTATCTAGAATAAGTACTGAGCGATTTAAGTAGCCATTTTTCAAACATAATTTATTTATCAAATAGTTTTATTTTCCATTGTATATTATGCTATATATTGTAAATAATTGGTATGTATTTTTACTGATTAATAAAGACAATATTATTATTATTAATTAACGTTGATCAGCACTCAATAGCAACAGGAAAGATTATAGCGAGACACCACAGTCACCACAGGGTAAATATAATTATGTAATTTGATGTAAGTCTGTGAATCCAATATTTGATCATATACTAATTTAAGATTTCGAACATCAACATCATCATACTACTACTTAAAGCTATTGAATAAAGTTGTTTGAAACCACTGAAAAACTGAGTAATACATCAACCACACATAAGGATAAGAAAAAGAGCTTGGGGAAATCGTTACCATCACAAATCTCTCCAACCCATTTGCCTTTGCATTTACAGATGAACTCTTTTTTATTTCCCATACAAGAAGTTGACACACAGACTCCATTGTGATTACATGGGTTGGGCTGACAAGGGTTAGCTGGAACGAGAATAAAATAATAGTCACATAGGTCTGTCAAATAACATATTGTTTGGGAAATAGTTCCCTGTCATTTTACATTCAGAACATCTGGTAATATAATGATACACAGCACCCTAGTTTCTAAATCGACAACATTGATTCTAAGGGCCTTAACTAACTTTGTAAGTTGTTCATAAATAGACCCGGCTCATTGAGAAATCCTAATGGTTACACAGCTAGCATTAACTACAATGCATGGATAGATAAAGCCAGATAACGAAAAGGTCATACTTTCCTCAATATCCAAAACTTAACACTTTATAAGTTTGATATAATTTTGGGCAAAATACGTCTGAATTTTGTCAAATTTCACAATTTGCAATATAAAATTCTACTATAAGTGGGTGTTTCTAGAAAACTGGGAAACATCTGTATTACATGTTTAGACGAACATTTTGACGTCTCCAAGCTCAATACCCGAATTCTTACGTGATAAATTGTGCACAGTGTACCTGGTTAGACAAACTCGGTTTATCTGGTGTGCCTTAGATTATACAGTAAGTCAATGTGTTTGATCAAGAAGGCTCGCATCACTGAAACAGCTGTCACACCAGTACACAATACCTCGGGCCATTGATGACAGTGAGTGTGTTCTAATAAAATGTTACTTAACCTATCAGCAGCCTTTGACACAGTGGGTCACAGCACTGGCTTTTTTGAAATCGGATATGACAGCTTCTGAGTGCTCGATCGTCAAACCGACAATTGTCCTGTGGCGTGCCTCAGGGTACAGCACTTGGTCCCATCCCGTGTTTTGTGTATTCTGCACCTCTGACTGCCATTATGAGCAACAATGGTATGGAAATCACTTTTATTTTCGTGGGCACACGAATAAAAAAAGAGAAAAAGAAATGAAGGCCGTGACACAAATTACACTAGACAGCGTACCGTCCTGTTATTTTTAAAATGTCTCTTAGTCTTTTTGACTGAATGTAAAACAGCTTTGACAATACTCTAAAAGTCATGTCAATAAAGCCGAATTTTACCTTGCCTTACCATGATTGGAGAACATATTTTAAACGCACAACTATGAAAAAATCTGTTCCCCGTTTCAGTGTTCCTCCACTCTGCAGCATGCAAAACATTGCGGTCTGTCCAATTACCTTAATTTAAACTTGCTGTTTTCTGATATATTCCAAAGGAGTAAACTGCTATTAACGCAATCAAAAGTGTTACTGCAAATATTTTAAATTATAATTTAAGATACTCGCGCTTCCATTCAAGTCAATGACGAAAGGTTGGCAGCAGTTCTTTCTTCAGTTCTCGATCGTCGTGCGTGCATGCATGGCAATAACTGAAAAGAAGACAGTTAGGGAAATAGAAGAACCAACGCGACAATCGACAGCGCTCTGCCTTGAATTAGAGTTTTTTAAATCAATGAGAGTAGCAGCTTTCCATCCGATTGGTAAAGTAGCCAATTAGAGAAAAATACTAAATGTTAGCTTTTCAACACGCTGCTTGGAGCAGTTTGTGTCAGGCTTTGTTTTCTGTATGGCTCTCTACCTCTACATCTCTTACTTCGCCTGCTGCGCGTCCACGAAGGCCTGATCGCAAGTTAGTTCTGTGTTGACGATAGTCAAATTATCTTTTAAAACTATAAAACCAAAAGCTGATGGCAAACCAAAGCACTCCAGATCGCATGTTGGGTCATGCATTCGTGAACCAGTGGACAACGTCCAACAAAGTAGTGCTAAATAATGAAATCCTTGTTCTACACGCTGGTTCGCTCGTTCGTTATCGACCATCACCATGCAACACTAGACTCATATCCTTGCAAGTTGTTGGCTCAGACGTGATCCCAGCCTCAAATTTAGCAACGAATATTGGTGCCCGGTTTGACTTAGTTTGCCCATGGACAATTCTCAATTAGAAAATAAAGCGAAAATAAGTAGATTCATCTCCATCTTTCACTGTGAAAGTCTAATTCATCTAAGACTGATCACTGTAACATCTTACTCTTTGGACTAAAGCAAGATCAGATTCAACAACTTTAAAATGTCCTAACTTAAACTGCCCAACTACTGACAGGTGCAGGCAAACCATAACACATAGCACCCGTTGTGAGAAAGTTGCATTGGCTGCCTTATTATGGCTGCATGTTCCTGAACGATTCCGTTTCCAAATCTTACTGATGATTTATAAATGCTTAGACCAACTTGCACCAATCTCCTTGAGTGAAGTGTTAACACAGAACTTATGAGCCAACACGAACACAACGCTCGCCAAACAAAGCTGGAGTGCTCTGCGAACTAAGATTAAAATCTGTCAACGAGTGGACACATTTAAATCCTCAGTGAAAACACACCTTTCTAAGAACGATTTTAAACAGTAACAAGATTTTTAGTATCGAGAATTTCATTTTATGTTTTTCTTTCCATATAACATTGCGTAGTGTTATTGAATCTTGGGGAAACATATTTTGTATATCTGATTAGGCAAAACCGGTTTATTTGGTAAGCCTTAGGTTATGCAGTATACATCTTAATTGTAAGGTGGGGATTGTTCCACAATCTAAGATACATCACAGGAGACCCAGCCTCGTGGTAATAATATTATATAATTTTAAGACTTTGTATGGGAATTTCGAATCTGGCTGATATTAGTAGTAAATACTAAATCAAATAAATTCTGACTTACTTGAAGTGTTGTATGTGTCGTTGTTGTTCCCTGGTAGAAATTTAGAGATATTTGGATGATTTTTAGACCCACGTTTCTCCCCCTAGTCCCTACCATTTCATTTGGTAGGTCTTGGTAGGGGAGAAACGTGGGTCTAAAAATCATCCAAATGTCTCTAAATTTCTACCAGGGAACAATAACGACACATACAACAGTTCAAGTAATTCAGAATTTATTTGATTTAGTATTTACTGCTAATAATAAGTAATATCGGCCAGATTCGAAATTCCCATATAAAGTCTTAAAATTCTATAATATTATCACCACAAGGCTGGGTCTCCTGTGGTTTGAGAACGAGGAGACAGCCATCTTGAAAGGAAATTTGTCGCGCTCTTCCAGCTTCCGTAAGTAATCATTGATTTATTGTGCTTTCATTCGCTTTCTTTTCAGTGAGTAACCATTGCTTTATCGTGATATCATTGCTTTACAGCTCCAGAACATACAGCCCACGTTCTAAACCAGAAATGGCTTGATTTTGATACCCTGTTCTAAATTAGCAACCCCAATCCCCTACCCTACCCAAATTGGTTTCTTTTTGAGCTCAGTTCAACAAACAAGATTGATATCATTATCAGTGCTTTGATTTCAAACTTTATTTAAAACTATTTAAAACTATTTAAAATTGAGTGGTATTAATACATTCAACTAATTCCGAAATCTTGATCCTTTTAAGTCCGTATCAAAAAGCAAACAACAAGTGGGGCAATGAATAACCTTGCTTTTTGCGTGTTCCAGGAAACAGATAAAGAAACAGCGCCGATTATATTAGCAAATGAATTTTAAACAGAGGTCACACCTGTGAATCAGGAAAAACTCTCATGTACATCAAAACCCAGTCAAACGAATTCTTATCCGGAAGAATTGTCGCACCCTGTACTAAACAGTTAGTAGATATTGCACAGTTTTATACCCTGTTCTAGACAAAAATTTCTGTGATTTATACACCCTGTTCTAATCCTGGATGGTCTGAAAACCATACCCTAAACAGCGGCACATACCCGTTTAGACAATATATGGGTGTATATGTGGAATTAACCAACTCGTGTGCAAAAATTATTTCATATTCTGCATATTTCATATTCGGAAATGTATACATTTGTTAACTATTAATTAACCCCCAAAGAACAGCGAGCATTAGAAAACAAAATGAAGGTTTGAAGCTCCTTTGAAACTAAAAATCGTAAAAATTGCCAAAGGAACAAGTAACACATCAGATTCTTAGTAGAAAGGCGGAAGACTAAAACTGCGTTAATTTGATTGTCAATATGTATAAAGTCTGAACAGCGGTATGCTGTTCAGAAAGTCAGTGCAAGTGAGTGCAAGTCCATGCCAGTTGGTGGCCAAAAGTAGTAATATCCCCATTAACGTTAAAGGAATGTTAGGAATGTGATAATGAGCTGATAATTACCCCAATTATCCATTGGAATTACCCACTGTCATAATTACCCATTGGAATGTTAATTATACCCGCTTTAAGGACTTGCCTGCTGTTTAATGTGTTAATTATACCCTATAAATGACCCACATGTATATTTATAATGTGAAAAACACGAAAATGATAATTGCACTCATGAGGATTTGCCAATTGTTTGAATGCGATAATGATACTCAGGGGATGTGAGTATCACACGTGTTTGCCTACGATTACCGGGTTATTGTTAGAAAAAAGAATCGACGCTATCGGATTACTGGGCTATTATTGGAAAAGAAGCAACACTATTAGAAGTTTCTGTTCTATAGACTATGAATCTATATAAATTAACATAGACAAATCAGTTTATCAAAATAGTCAAAGAGTCTAAAATTGTAATTTTACAATCTCTCTCTATTAATGCGTGTGCAGTTAAAATACTCAAGAAGTAAACCAAATATTGAACCAGCCATGAACGATTAAATATAACATAAATCCAGCTAATCAAACAAGTGTGCTATGTACATATTATTTGCTTTTATTCATTTAGGTAATGATTTATAGTAAAGGACTTGATGACAAGAGAAATGTTATCATGAGTCTATGTAGTTACCTATTTTTCTGGCTTCTTTAATATTACTTTGAGTCCAGTCACTTGTGGTCTCTTCCCTTTTTTCCACTCGTTGATTTGTTGCTCTGAATCTATGTAGCTATGCCACTTTGGTCTTTTACGTTTTCTTGGTCGTTGAACCCTACGTTCTGTTCCATCAACAGGAAAGGGTGATCCCGCCGAAGGTGAACCAACCTCATCTTTTTTAGCCTTTTTATCGGATGTTGAAATAATTTGCCGCATTTGTCGCACAATGGTAGGTGGTGATAGTTGGGGCTCCGATTCGATGGATGCTTTGAGGGTTTCTTCTGAAGCAAGAACAGCAGAGCGAGTTGACTCGTTTCCATAAACGTTAATGCCAAGATAGCTAGTTGCTATTCTACTCTATCGATATTAAGGAAATTAAAGAACATTGCTCCTTTCAAT
>JANSTR010174597.1:0-16536 GCA_025434805.1 Antipathozoanthus remengesaui | reverse complement strand
AATCTATTACTCTTGTGTATTTTTGCTGTACTCTTTTACAAGCATAATGTTTGTTCTTCATCTCTTACACGTAGTAGAATTCAAAATTCCACGTTGAAAGGGACTCAAGCGTTGCAAAATGCCGCCGACCGAATTGCTGGTCACTCTGTTTACTGTTTCGCAAAAGGGGAAAAATTTCTCGATTTTTTCCTCATATATTTCTTTTATTTATAAAAATAAAAAAAGTCAATGCGCTGGCAAAAATCAGTGCGCGCGCTGATGATAAACCGGGATATTTTTTAAGTGGCCTTAAGTTTGATTAAATTAAAATTAAGCAAACACAATCAATCAGAAAATGTTGAGATAACTCGACTTGACTCAACATAAAAACATCATAATTATATAAGACGATAACGCATCGATATATAAATACAAAACTGTTGAGCATAGCGACATGTGTTTCATGACATGTCCGCCGTCTTGGATTTTTAAAAAAAAATTACTTTCAGCTAAACTAGAGAAAATTTGCTTGAATTTAGTAGAAAACATGTGTTTACACCTATGAATAGGAATATAATAAGAATAATGTGGAAAATAATAAATTAGAACAAATTTTGCAGAAAGGTTTCTTTTTAAAACTCTAATTTGCATAATTAATTTCGCATAAATAATAAATAATGACGTCATCCTATTAAAATAAAAAGATGTATTCATAATTGGACTACAGGCTGAAAATTTCATTTTGATTGTTTTTTTATGTGGGGAAAATCTTGGTGAAGGTCCATTTGACCCACCACCCCCACCCCCTGGACGTTCGAGGGTTAATGCTATCATAACATATTGCAGGTTAGGACTTGGTATGCTTCTATTAATAACTTGATATAGTATTAACCCTTAAAAGGTCAAGGGCGAACACCCCCCTCGATTTTTTTGCAATTTTTTCTAGAGATTTTTAAATTTCCTGAAAAGGAACTTCTAGTAGCTGTTACCTATTTTGAAGTGTAAATGAATTTGATACCCCTTCTGGTTCTTGAGAAAAAAATTTAAACTTTGAACAATTATTTCAGATTCTAGAGCAAAAAAAATCTTAAGTTTCTAAACACTTATTTTATTTTGTATTCATATGAAGCTATTAACACTGAATATAGTATTTTCAGCTGAAACATAAGAAAACAACAATAATTTGCTGTTTTATGCGTTTTTGCAATTTCGCTGAGATTTCCAATATGGTGGCCTTTATTCGTTCTGGTAACCATGGTAACAGTCAGATGATTATATTGCCAGCCTTAATTGAAAGCTCTTAGCCCAATTAACAATTCTGCCAAATTTCATGATGAACGGATAAGGCCTTATATTGAAAATCATGGGGGGGAGGGGGGAAGGGCTAACGAACCCCCTCTCCCTCTTTAATCACATATAAGATTAACTAAAAGACTTGTTGAACTAATAGGTTTTTAGTATTATAGTATAGTACAAATGGCTTGAAATGTTGTTCAATATTTATTTTAAATGTTTCTGATGTTGGCTTTTTGCTTTCGTGACCTCAGGGTGTGAGATTCGACCCGGACGTCTCCCAGACCTTGAGACTGGAATTTGCTAAATCAAACACAAAGGTTACCAAGCCAGTCAACAGGCAGGGTGTTCTAATGACAGGGACGCCGTTCCACCCAAGGGAGGCTCTCCGTAAGTGTCCGTTGATATCAACAAACTGCCCGCAGCCTCCTTCTACGCATTGATAGTTTCAAAATCATATCTTAAAGTAAAGCAAAGTGGTACATTTGTATAGCGCCTTTTCTATATGAATATGCTCGAAGGCGCTTTATAATGATCAATTTATCCCCAGCCGGACCCGAAGCATATATAAGCGCATTTGGAAGTCGCTTCAAAGCGGTCCATGTTTGCTGGTACTCATTTTACCGACCAAGGAAGGAAAGAAAGATGAGTGAAATTTGGCGGAAAAGACGATTGCACAAATATTCATCCCGCGACAACGCCGGTGATTAAAACTGAGACCTTTGAATTGGGCCATGGGAGGCAGAGAATTTACCACTGCGCAACCCCTCCACTCTAAAACTTAAAATAGACCCGAATCACAATAGAGTCTATCAGTGATGGAATACCGCATATACAGAAGCAATTGTAGGATAGTACGCTGTTTCAGAAAGAAAGGTCCCAGTTTGATCCTCGGTGACCCAAACACCTGTTTCGATCGGATGTATGTCAGCCCCTTGGAGTTTCAGTTTAAATGTTCATAACATAACGGGGACACTGGCAGACTGAGGCAGCTGGAGGAACTACATACCGCAAAGTTCAGTATACGCAGTTGTTTAGGTTTACTAAATTGTAAGTCTAGTTGTTTAATTGAGTTTACTTCAGTTTGACTATCAGGCGACTTTAAATAGTTTAGTACACCTTAAGTTAATTACTTCAATTTAATTGATCTAGCTAGTTCTTCGATCATCTTCAAATGTTAATTTTTGCTGTATAATAGTAATAATAACTACAACTTCTTTTATATTTATTGTTATCAAAGCCATATCATTGTCATCTTCATTGTCACGTCATTATTATCATCGTCATTAAAATTGTCATTAGCATCATCGTCATCATCATTGTCATTATTATTTTCACTGTCATCATCATCATCATTTCGAATTCCATTATCAATATCTTTGTCGTTATTATAATCATCATGGTCATTATCATTGTCATCAACGTCGTTGCCATCGTCGTTGTCATCATCATCAATGCAACTATCATTATCATTGTCGATATCAATGCCATCGTCGTCATTATCGTTGTCATCATTGTTGTCATCGTCGTCATCGTCAATGCCATTATCATTGTCATTACAGTCATTGTCGTTATCATTATCATTGTCGTCATCGTAGTCATCGTCGTTGTCATCGTCATCATCATCATCATCATCATCATCGTCATCATTTACTGTCATTTTGTTCTTGCAGTTCCTCCTGAGTTAGCCCCAAGCTTTTATGCTGCACCAGCGGAACCCAACCTGGCATACCCTGCGTAAGTCCTCAACTACCTAACTACGTTAGAGGAATGTTGCTGACTCGAGTCCATTGTTACACTTTAATATATAATATATTCTTGTACCCACATACAAATCTAAGCCCAACCACAAAAGATTTATTGCACATCACCCTTACTTCCTGTTGTATCCTGTAAAATATAGGGATCAGAAGACGGTAGTAACGAAATAGGCATAAAATCAAGCCCGAAAATCTGCTTCATGTGGCGCATTTGGAGAACGAAAGACTTCCCTAACGACACTTCAGGCTTGCAAATTAGGCAGAAATCGACTTCATTCCCTTTCACAAACCATTCTTGATATGCTTGGCATTGGAAGTGTTTTAGTAATTTAGCTGTTCTGTAGAGCTTGAGGTGAGGCATGGGTGTGGTTCGACCATGCTTACAGTGTGGAAAAGGAGAAAAAAAAGAGAGCTGATTATCAGTGATAACTAGGCCTAGACAGATTGTGCTCGCAAAATCATGAAAAGTTACTCTTTTTAAAACCAAAAAGTTGCTAAAATGTTGCTGAAAAGCCCAAAACTTTGCTGCTAAAACTTCAAAAGTTGCTACTTTAATATGTTAATATTTCATACAAATAATATAAATATCATCAATTATTTTTCTTTTTGGATAATTGGGACTTGAGAAAATTCAGTATATTAATCTGTGCAACAACTTCGTTTTCTCCGGCGTACCGCGATATTAAATCTATTAAATCGTCGTCCGCCATTTTGACGAAGCACACGCTGGGCAACCAGGCCAAGAAAGCCTGGGCCACCAGGCAGTGGTAGTGAACCAAAATTAACTGGGGACGAGTTGGGCTTATGATGTCCTCTCAACACCCGTTCCCTGCTATTTTTACAGAAATAAATGTTTCCTTTTCAAAATTTCAACAACATGTTAATTTTTTTGGTTCTTATTAGACATATCAATACAAAGTTACTCGAAAGTTGCTCAGAAAGCCAAAAGTTGCTCAGAAAGCCAAAAGTTGCTCAAGGTTGCTAAAATTGGAAAAAGTTGCTCCAAACGCCAAAAGTTGCTCAAAAGTTGCCGAGCACAATCTGTCTAACCGCAAATATTGCGTAATCGCGTGGTAGGTTTGAAAATGTTCATTATTTGTACGGCATATCGAAAATCGTGCGCGGGCAGCTTATTGGAGAAATTGATGGGCTTATACTCACGACTTGTGGGAGGAGTCTCTGAGACCAACAGTCCCTCTCGGAACGTACCACCACTGACATTCACTTGCCTTATTTGGTTCAGACCATTCGCTATAGACACGCCAGTCACCACCAACAGTCCTCAGGACTAGTCTCACCCGGACGTTCATACCACCACTGTCACTGATATTGACTCACGTGGGTTTAGACCATTCAGTTAATAGCTAGGCACCGCAGGACCGCAGATTACGTTTATAAACAGACACTGCTAAAAGGATTGTGTAAATATATATGCAATACTACTGTTTTCAAGTGTCAGTTGCAATGCGATCAAATATTATATAGAGAATGATACACAGGCACGCGTACGCGGTGATATGGGATTATGGAATTTATTTTCGAGTGTTTGAATTGGTATCGCACGAGTGAGCACAGCGAACGAGTGAGATGTTCAATTTGAACATAAGAAAATAAATTTTGTATCTCCAAGCGACTATGTATTATTCTGTTTATTATATAAACATATACAAATATACTTACATACATATTTCTGACTATTTTACTAATTGTCTGAAAAGTGATATTTACACACGTAAAATTATCGTATTTTTACATGTTTCAGATATGACATTTCTCAGTGGCAGCTGGAAAGCCTTTAAGACATTCTTCTTTATATAATAAAATAATTTTATTTAGCCAATAGAAAATGGCAATAATTAAAAATACTCTAATCAGAATCAGACTAAAATCAGGTAATTAACAATAATTTTGAAAACTGATTAAGATTTTAAACACCATAACTGGCTAAGTTTAAAATCAGTTATTCAGTTTCCTTTCAGAATATCGAAATCGTTCTTCATAAATGTTATCGACACGATTACTAATACCAGATCTCGTCAGGTTGTACACAAAAGAAATACGCACTTTAAGCCACTTTATTTGAATTAGATAACCATATTTACACAAATTAATTTTTATCTGGCTCCACTAAGAGTAGTAAACACTAAAACTGAACTTACATAAATAAATAACTACCGTAAAAAATCACTATGAATATAATACTATAATATTACGAAAAGGCTCTATACTATTGAGTTTGGAAAAACCTCAAAAGTTTGTTCTAATCCCTCTGTAGTTCGGGAAGTCGCACGCCCGTCAGGCGTGAGGAGAGAGCACTCTAATAAAGTAAATTTCTATATTGTTAATCTGTTACTCTTTCGAAATGAGGAACTTAAATCAAATTCCCAAAATAATTTTTTATTGCCCTCACGTGCTCACTTCAAGTTTGCGAAAAGAAGTTCGGCGCGCATTACAAAATATATTTTTCGGTTTGCTTAAGAAACCCTGCTGTATGTTGTGATATCCCTAGTCACTGGTCTAGTATACGTACATAAGAAGGATACTGGTCGGGTTGACAGAACTCTGAATCGGACAGTTGTCATATCAGTTTCATATGTTAAATAGCAACAAACGATTTTTTACAAGAATAGAATGCGTGGGTAACCGAAAACTTAGTCAGATTCTCCTACACTTTAATGGCTTAGCTACAGACGTGTGCTCTTTCGCAAGTTTAAGCCACCGGAATTCACCACCTGTCTTACATATGACATCTTTACGGCAAGCTAACATCAGATTTTGAACTTTTTTTAAATTAAAATAAAAGGAAGCAATGCCAAAACGGAAGTTGCTTTGTTCCTATAGTACCTCGGCACCCAAGAGAGTTGTGGTGACACAAAAGACGCATTGTTGGACATATTTATTATGAATATCACAATTGAATATGTTACGTGTGTGTTAGCAGCTTGGCGCAGATCATGTAAAAATTTGTTTAGCTGCAATCACGAGTTAAGTTGTTATATTTCTCAATACCGTCGTTCAAAGTGTCTGCCAGTCTCGCTACAGGCTCCCGCATTGCGGTGAAAAAGTACCCCAATTTTGGCAAACGGACAATACTGTTACCGGCTCAGTTCGTAGCAGGACGCAATATTTATTTCTCGGAGCTCAAGGTTGCTATGGTTTATATTGGAACCGTCAGTTATGTGTCCTTGATGAAGAGTGAATAAGACAAATCTAGCAAGCTAGACGAATTAATCTTTCACTATGTACAATTTTATAGTTTTGTAATTGCTGCCTCGCAGTTTCCGTCTCTGTGGAATTACAAGAGGCCATCCGCAGTTTCTTAAAACAAAGTTCTCTGGCCAAGAAAACATTCAAACCATTGCGTTCAGTGTTGCGTAAATTTGTGTGCAAGTTTATCTACTTGGTGTGATTACGTCCTACTGTACTATACTTCACCATAAGTGGTTGTTCAAACAAGCGGAGACAACTGTCATCATTGGTCTGTCGAATAATGAAAGAGGAAGATGTGAGACTGGTTGTTCTGTGGCTTATCTACTTTATCTACATGATAATTGGAGCGCTTTTATTCAGCGAGTTGGAATATGAAAATGAGAACGAGCAGAGACGCTATTTCACAGCCCTCATGGCTCGTATTCGCACAGAACACAACCTGTCGTCTGTGGTTATGCACACTCTGTCACAAGCACACGATGACGCTTGCTCTAAAGGAATAAGGATGCATGGGCCTTCTACCAACAAATGGGACTTCGCCGGATCCTTTTACTTTGTAGGAACTGTGATAACAACCATCGGTAAGTAAATTTAAAATTCACCGTTTACGGTCCAAGGAACCCCAGTAACCCCGGTGTGTCAACCCTGAAGCCACATACAATCGGTAGCAGGTTACTTCATTGTACACATGAGTGTTGGGAACGCAGAGACCTGATATGTTTACTCTGTTGTGCTTTGTTAATGTTCGTAATTAGATAAGTAGTAAAGACACAGTTTACTATGATAGCTGTCAATGTTTTTATGTGTTTTTTGATGTTTTGACATCGTTATTTATATGAACCTGCATGGTTGTTCAGGGAATCTGTAGATAATTTAAGCCAATTAGATATACCACTTTACTTAAACTCTGGTTTTAAAAACGCCTAAACGGGCTTATTGCGATCAGGTCAGGCATCCAGCGCTAGCTTCACCGGCACGAAGAATTATCCGGCACAAAATACTATTGAAATAATGAATGACCTAGTGGACAAGCATTTTGCTGCAACATCCCGAAAACTCCTAGTCATACTGTTAATATAGATGATCAGCAGATGTGCCCCGGCGCTTGACGCTCCTTGCCACATGCCGCAGTTTTCCAATCACAAAATACTTTCTTGTACAAACTATATGTTGTGATTGCTAATACAATAGTACATAGATAAAATGCTGTTTTATCTACTTTTAAACTTAATATGAGATTTAAGAGTGAGATCAGTTAGGTGTCACTAGTTACTGATTTCCCCTGATAGTGATATGAACTTGCATACTTGCATTATGTATTAACGTGTTTTAATCTTTGAACAACTGAAATAAAGTATATTATAATTTATACTATGCTTAAACTTCAGTGTATACTATACTATCTCGATACTAGATGATAGATCAATCAAATAAAATACTCGCTTAATTTAAAGGGTACAACGAAATTGTGCTAAGAGCATTGAACCTCCCAAGGATTAAGAATAATTTAAGAGCAAGAGGATTTAAATCATAAAAAGGTCTTAGTAAATAGCCTTTATTAAAAAACTATAGTATAGACTGCGTAGGCTGGTAGGTAAAACGTTTCGAGCGTTAGCTCCAACAAAGGGTTAACGCTCGAAATCGGTCAGCTTTCTTCCAACCTGACGGTGCAGATAATTGCCGTTTGTCAACCCTTGATTTTATTATACTAATTATAAAACTTGTTTGAGGAATTTTGGAATTCGTTAATCCCGCGGTAAGGCCCCATAAAGAAAGGTTAGTTTATCATCCTATCTAGCTGAAAAATGCCATGCGGGCGGGCAGGATTTTTTATTTTTTTATACTTTGTTTTTGTCTGTCCTTGTCTTGCTGCAACATATTTTAAAACAATAAAACGTACAGTCAATAAACTCAACAAAACTTTTATTTATAGACAGTTTGGGAAATACCTTGCGAGCAGTAGCCTCCACTGCAGCCGCCTTATTTCCTTCCTCCCCGCGAGAAGGAAATAAGGAGGCTGCATTGGAGGCTATGTGAGCAGAGGCCTTTCATATCCCCTCGTTTCTTCGTGGGGATATGAAAGGCCGCTCAGTGCTCGCAGGGTATATTTGGGAAAAGGCAATAATTTAAAGTACAATTCTTGCCAAAGTTTTTACACAAGACGTTCTAGCTCATAGTTTGATATACTTCAACTGCAACTAAAGTAAAAAAAAAATCAGCACTGAAATCTCCATTTTGCAAGTTGCGGCCATGCGGCCATCACATGCCCGATTGCAAAATATGTACGTCTGTCAGGACTGTCTAGACCCAGGACTAACCGCGTAAGAGTTTCATTTGAAACTGTCTAGGTGCTGCCTAATAAATCCAAAGAACCGGCCGGCATAAATTGTGTTTTTCACACATGCATTTCACCACCACAACAGAAACACATCCATAAAACTTTGTATATTTTTATTTGAATGGAAACAACCAAAAAATACGAAGCGGGCGGGAATTCAGACGCGGGCGCCAGGGATGATAAACTAATATTTTCTTTTATGGGACGTAATACACAAAAGGTTTCTTGGTAAGTTTTGCCAAACCAAAAGTTTTTGTGGAATATCAGTTACCAGCGTTGGTTGTTTTGTATCGCGGCCGGCTGGTCCGAACACCAACTCACCTATTCATGGACTAGTGAACTACTTCATAAATTAGTACCGAGTATCCAGTAAACATTTATAAGCATAATATAGAACGACTGACAAAATTATTGACGTGATATTTGGCTCATCGTAACAACATTATGCCGACATTAAAAACCTGCTTGTTTATTATCTGTGCGCACGAGGTGGCATAATAAATGTCTTCACTATTAGCTTCGTTTGCTCGGTCCGTTAGCGGACTAAGCGGGTAAGTTATACATCCTCGCTTTTCATTCTGTATTTTCATGGACCTTGTGCTTCGCGCTTAGGCCACTGAAAAACTCGGTTCAAGTTCTTACCGTAGGGACCTTGCACTCAATTAATAAAAGTAATACGCTTGACTGGCTTGATTCAAAACAATTCATTTTCTTTCCTAGGTTTTGGTTTCATCTCCCCCGTAACAAGACAAGGACAGATTTGCTTCATTCCTTACGCTCTGCTGGGCATCCCCTTGAACATCCTACTGTTCAACACACTGTTAGAGCGAACTGTTTTGCTTATCAGCAGCCTGTTGAGTTGGGCAAGTAAACGCTTTGCTAAGAAAAACTGCAGCTCAGAGCGCCGGGCTGATCCTGCGGGCGATCAGACCAACGTAGAGTCCTCTTCTGTGCACATTGGCTGTGTTTCATTCGCCGCCCTTGTGGTTACGGTCTTACTCGTCTCTATTCTATTCATGTACCTGGAGGACTGGAACTACTTTGAGGCCGTGTACTTCTGCGTTGTCGCTTTCACAACCGTCGGATTTGGAGATTTCGTTCCCAGCTCCTCTCACTCGGAACACGGTAAAAACCTGTCTTCTGAGTACAAGGTTGGAAACTGGATTCTAATCATCGTTGGCTTGGTGTTCATGTATCCAGCTCTGGCAATCGCCGCCAGTTTGTACAAAGAATTGATCGCGTATATGATAAACAAATGTACCTGCAGTACGCGAAAAGTCGCACCACCCCCTTCAGTTGAGCGACCACAAACTAACAGTATGTCCGTACAGAGTTTTAATGATGGCATTGACTTAGAGACGGGCCACTCCTGGAAAGGTTCAGTAATAAGTTTGCGCTCACCTCGCTGCGAATCTCGTTGTTCTGTTATTCACTTGGGGACAGTGTCGGCCGTAGAAGCGTCGATTAGAAGAAGCAGGGATTCACTGAGAGAAGCCGTGCTCTTTGATGAAAAAAGCGAACTTGATAATTTGCTAGCAACAGAAGCAAGACTAACGAGAGAGTACGCGGAGGCCTTAGCTAACCTCCAGAAGAGAAAACTTAACTTACAAACGGACAAAGACAAACTTACGGATTATTCGACTCAGGCAGTCTCACCTGTTGAATCGGGAGTGTTTCTGAAAGTCAATTCTAGTAACTGGTGTAATTCGCAGCAGTCGTCCTTTTCTTCTTCTCAGCCTCGTTACAGCTCGTGACAGAAAAACCTAAGCACTCGTAGTGATAAATAACATGCTGCTACTTAAAAATGTCGTTTTATGGCAATGACGTACCACCGGCGGTGTTTTGTGTGTAGAAATATTGTGGAGCAGTCAGTGTGCAATACTATACAATAGTTTGATATGCACTTTTCAGTAACAAATGATATTAACCCTCGGACGATCAAGCTATTTTTTATAACAAGTTAACCCGAGGAGGGGGGGGGGGGTCGGTTATTTGGGGTAAATTGTTTGAGGTAGAAATACCAAATAAATATAACAAGTGAAACTCCTAGTCAAACTGGAGAAATAAGGGTTGTCTTCTATTGTATGGCGGGCAAGGTGACATAAGGCACGCAACCCCTCCTTTCTTTCTGTTACTTCCTTACCCACCTCCACCCCCACAGGAAAACACACACCGGCCATGGTGATTGTAATATCGCATGACAGGATGAACCAGTCCTGGATCAAAGTAGACAGTACATAGCCTCCTCCGCAGGCAACTCTGAGCAGTTGAGCTGATTGTGCATGCTGAGTGATGGCAAATAGGACCAAATTGGGTTAATGAGGGTGAAGGAGGCTGTGAGCGGCGAAGCCGCGAATTCGAGTGGCCCCGAGCGAGGCGCGAGTTGGCTGTTTTTATGATTTTTGCCACAGCCTCCTTCACCTTCATTAACCCAATTTGGTCCTATTTGCCATCACTCAGCATGCACAATCAGCTCAACTGCTCAGAGTTGCCTGTGGAGGAGGCTACACAAATGTATGCATGCACTTTACGTTCTCTTTTTGTACAGTATTTTATCGTAAGAAAGCGAATGGCATAAGCACTGATAAACTCAGTTTGTTTACATTTTCAACAAAGCCATATTGAGAGAGGGGAGGTTCCGGAACCCCTGAAACCCTCCCCTGGCCTCGCCCCTGGATCTATTCTAACTCAAACTATATTGAACACAATAATCGAGTCAAGGTATTTAAACACTACTGTATTATTTTAATTACTAACGAAAGTTCTTGAAAGTTTCTTACGGTAAAAACCAGGCGCGTTCGTTTGGGACTATAACACAGCAAGACCACATGGATTACTTAGAAGAATTATTTGTTTATAATTAGGACCTATTCTGATTTTAACTCCACATTACTTGGATTGCATTTTCAGCTATTTTGCTGTCGTTATCAGAATAGTACAGGACGGAGAGAGATTGGGCGGCGAAACGGGCGGTCCGCTCTCACTGAAGGTGTGATGCGGGAGTGGGGCCTGGGTATGACAACGGTCCGCTCCTGCTGATGGGTGGAAACGATGCTTGAATACAACCGCTTCTTTGATGTTCAACCCCAAATTTCTTATCTTCGTTTTTCAGTAACTTTCTGTAATTTTGAAAAGTAAGCGGGCGGGATTACGACACCGGCTGCTACAATATCGACTTCTTGTTTTCCTTTTTCTTGTTCATGTTATCGTTTGTCTATTGTTTTTCGTGAAATTGTATGGATGGTAAAAAATTAGAAGCCTTGTTTTTAAAGCCAAACGAAGATCTATAAATAGATAATTTAGTTCGCGTTGGCCACAACACCTTGAAACTGAGTTTTTATGTGCTGTAAAGTGTCCAGCTTTTAAGCTACATTGTTGAATAAAATTGCTAACTAAATGGTTAATTATTAATTCTGTAATCAAGTCAGTTTTATGTCATTATCGTTGTTTTTTGGCTTCGTTTCTAAATCTCTCTATTACTGACAGTTTAGAGCGTCAAATGTTTCTCAATTTAAAACAGCTAAACTGTTAATTCACAAATCAAGCTTACAGTCAAACTGTCCAGTTATGAGAGCGTTACACGCGGGACACTTCGCGTTGTTCCCGTTCTGGTCTCGATGCTGATTCACACACTGTCGGCAGTACACCAAGTGCATGCAGGACATCAGGATACAGTCACGTGGTCTGTCGAAACACATCTGGCACAATTTAGTCGCTTTTTCTGTATCCAGTTCTTTTTGCACTTCTTCCTTGCTTTTTATAAGTGATTCAATTTCTTGCTTGTGCTGGGTGACCATTTCTATTTTCTCGCATTCAAACTCGGCTATCGATTTCTCTTTTTCAACCGGTTTGTGTTGTTCTTTTAGAGATGTCATTTCTTCTCCTTTCTGTTTTTGAATTTCTTCAATTTTTTGGCCGTGTTCTTGTTCTGCTTCCTTCATTTTCCGAGACAAGTAGCGTGTCTCAGACTCAAGCAGTTGTTTCTTCATCTCCTTAAGCAGCAAAATCTCGTTATCGAGAGGGTCGCACTTCGATCCTAAAACAATAAAAACATTAATTGTTATAAGAACCTTTACTATAGATATATTTATCTATAAGTCGATTTCTGGAAATTTGAATGTTACTGTATAGTGATAACAAAAACGACGTTCGACTGAAAACCATCAGTCTTCATCAGTGATGTTTGTCACGTGACAGCGAACTGTCACGTGACAAACATCGAGGAACGGAGAAGAAAGCCCGGTCCCAAGTGTGTGACAGCGAGAACCGGAGCGCCACTGTATCACTATACAGTAACATTCAAATTTCCAGAAATCGACTTATAGATTTATCTTATAATTCAACCTGGATGAATGACAGCATTCACTTAACCTTTACTATAGGTGGTTTGCACTGACGTCATAGCAACTCTGTTGCTACGCCGCCATATTGGTGAACCATGCACGTAGTGTAAACAAAACCGAGATTTGCCGAAAATGCTGAGAACACACCTGAGGCTGAAGAGAAGTCATGCATGTATGTTTCTTTACTGTAAACCGACTCGCTAAATGTACCTCCGATGACGAACAATACAATTCCACATATAAGGAAAAAGATTTTCCAGTTTAACCAAAATAGATTCTTATATAGAAATGGTATATTTAGTGCGACTTTAGGCTACTTAAGTTTTTAAATAGGTGTTTATTTTGACAGGAGCACTAGCAATTAGCACAGTCCACAGATAACTACTACAGGGCCTATGTGATATGGAATAGGTATATTGTTGTACTGTATGTTACAGAGGCATGAAATGATTTTTAATTTAGTTCATTCTTTGAATGAAACCTTGTCTAATTGTTTTTCTCTATATCCATCTGTCTCTTCATTTTAGAAAAGAGCGACCAGACTAAATTTGTTCTTATGAAAGCAAAGTTTAAAATAACAAATTTAGCCTAATATGCTCTTAAATTTTATGTTCCTTCAGGCACGTTTTTACTGTATCCGACTTGACTACATTCAGCGACACACCGCCTCGAATTTCCGACACGATCTTGTAGTATACGTCGGTTAGTCAAATGGTCATGCATCCCGTGAGTTGGTATAAACTTCAATAGTTTTCAAATATTATTAGTGTTACTTTGCAGGTCCTTTTACCAGTATCATGATTGACCTCTTGAATTCAGCTGCGGTAGAAAGCTCAATCATCACAGTAATTAAGAGAGGTAGCGGTATAGTGGAGTCAGGGTTAAAAACATTTAAGCCGCTACGGACGATCGTCCAAACAACATTCCTAAATTCCGAAGTCCGGCGAGTTGGCAACGCATTCGGCTACGTAGAAATCACTTTCTAGAGAAGCAAAAGAATGCGGTAGAGGTCGGCTCGAGGATAACGGATTCCATCACGGCGGACGCACACCCAGATAACAAATAATTTAGAGGATACTCGGAAATGTGGGCTTGAAGATTAACAAGACAAAGCTTTAGTTGGAAAGAAGCAAGTCAGGGCGGTGGGCAGTAGTTTTGGTCAGGGGAGACAGCAAGTTTCTTTAGGGTTAGGGTGTGTGAAAGTACCAGGCTCTCCTCTAGGAATTTGCCAATGTGTAACATAAAAAAATCGATAAAGATGTTTATACCAACCTGAAATCACTACGCCGCCACTTCTGTACTCACGACATTCCCGGTCGCCATTGGGCCACGTGAACACCCCACACCCTTGAGGTTCGTTGTCGCACCAGACTCCTTGCAGCATGGAGCCATCCGGGAAGTTCATTGTCCCCACGCCATGCATCTTGTCAAACAGCCATTCACCTTCGTACTTAGCTCCTGATAGGTAAGTCATGTGACCCCTGCCATTCCTGATACAAATTTGATGAAATTGACGATATCAAAACATAATGTGATTGACAGTGCAATGAAGTATTACATTATGATGATACGGAAGTGCGGAATTAGAAACATTTTATGACCAGTTGCTGCAGTGGCCATTTTGAGACATTCTTGTGCGCGCGAAGTCTTCTGGGATAGTACCATGTGATCAGTGCAGTCAGGTGTTTCTAGCGCGCAAGAGCAGATCGCGTGGCTTAGGTTCAAACCTTGCTAATGTACATCGTTACATACCCCATAATTCCATTCGTGCTTAGTATTATCCCTTGTAGGTGGCAACGCTTTTTTAAATAACCTTATAACAATTAATCATGACACCACAGGATCAAAGTACCTCATGTTATCTGTCCATTCGCCGGTGTAGAAACCATTTTCATTTGTAGAAGACGCCCATCCAGATCTTACAAGTGCGCTTCCCCTGCCACAACGTTTACCTGGGTAACAGTTGACAATTGAGTAGTTTACAACTGATTTAACCACTAAACGTATGGGCTAAGAACGAGAACATAATGGTTAAAGGGGGACCCCCTTCGTGATTTTCGTAATATTTGTTCGTTTAGATTGAAAATTGGTATGGATGATATTTGACATGTAAAATCTCAATTCAGTCCAAAATTGCTGACCTCAAGTCCGCCATCTTAGATTTGAAAAGCTTTAATTTATTGCCAATTTTTAGTTTTTCTAAATTTTTTACCTTCTAGTAAAAAAAATTGACCATAAAAAGTGAAAAAATTGAGCTCAAAAGCGTTTTTTCGACAAAATGTGCAATTTCCGAATTAGTTTAGGTAATAGCATAGTCTGTAGTTGTATTTGTCATAAATACAACGAGTGATATTTCAAAGTTGGTCTACGTAATTTCACGAGCCGTTAGGCTAGTGAAATTTGGAACAGCTTTGAAATATCACGAGTGGTATTTATGCCAAATACCACGTACAAATCATGCTATTATTTGTTGCGTTCGACGAAGGAGAACGCATCGTATTTTGGGATGCCTGTGGTAAATATTGAGCAGTCGAAAATGTGTCGACCAAAGATTTACCTTTTTAACGCCATTTTGAATTAGATGCAGACGTGATGCGTGACTCTCCCCAAGTCTTGTATTTATTTGTGTTTAGTGGAGATATTTATCATAACAACAGGACATTTTGCAGTGATATTGTAGAAAAATACCCGGAGTTCGTGTCGGACTCTATGGTGATCGAGTTTCGAGAAAAAATTGTGCATGTCGTTCTTGGCTTCCAAGCAAATCCAATTCCCTTCATGCCCTTCAGCGCGTGAAGCTTCGATGTTTACAGTCCGACAATGCGTTGGAGGAATGAAACACAGACCGATCCATAAATTAAACTTCAACAGCCTCAGAAAAGCTAGAGTACTGCAAGTGTGGTTATTACTTATATGTTTACACGTCAGAAAAAATAGATCCTGGGTTACGAAATTTGCATTATGAGCAGACAGTATTTAATTATAATTCAGGACTACGGAATTTACGGCTTTCAGTATTGCGTGAACCAACGCCAACCACAAACTTGATGTCAACTGATCAATTTTATCCCAGGATATAAAATTCTGGCGCTTCTGACATGTATGTATTTCTCATTTGGCGATTCGCGATCGGTCAATCGCAGTGACAAAATATGTTTGTTGCAGGCCAATTAAAGTTGCACTTCCTTCTGTGATCTTGTCAGACGATCGTGCGCGTATTATTCGTCAATATTAATTGTTATATAGCAATCGAGGTCACGTGGAGCACTTCAAATCAAATGTTACCCGGCTGGTCAACATCTCGAAAATTGTTGACCAGCCGGTGAACGTTGCTATCGCGCTGTCACGTTTGAGAGTGGGAAAATTTGTTTTGCTTTAATAATTGTGGTTTACTTTGTTTATGCTATGTAACAAAACACTTAATGACTGCTCACGAGGGAAACATCTGTTTTGTTTCCATCGAGTTTCTATATCTCGTCTCGGGAAACATCCAGACTCTCGGGAAACAAAACAGATGTTTCCCTCGTGAACAGTCATTAAGTGTATAATGTATACCCGGGTGTATAGTTTATTTTCAAACAAACAAACGTATATTACTCGGGAAATATTCACG